>JBBGZY010003934.1:0-21811 GCA_037952925.1 Lithobates clamitans | reverse complement strand
AGGACATAAGAAGTAGAATGGTGACAACTCAAATATTTCTATCGTCTAACCCCCCCCCCCCCAGGGGGCAGTTATTGGCTCGGTTCTTACCCGCTCGATGGGCCATCTTAACACACGCTACAACTTTCTTGTGTTCCTCTGAACACAGGCCCGTCACTTTGCGTGGTATCATTCCACCATCCGATCGGATGAACTGACTGAGGACAAGAACGTCCTGCGGAAAAAGACAACCAAAAAAAAAAAAAAGAAGACAGTGGGATTTTATTTTCATCACATTTCATATCCTCCACATTTGCTCTGGTCATAGAAACATACAAGTAAGAAAGAAAGAGACTTCCATCATGTCAAATGTAGAGTGCGGTGGTCCCATCCCTCACGTATTAGACCAAAGAAGAATGCCCCCCTTAGTGGGACTTTAATAGACCACCAACTCTTATGTTAAAAAAATATAAGTTTTTAATGGTATACTATAAAAAGACGTGAAGAGGCGAGCACTGACATTTGGAAGGCACCCCATATCGGACCTGGACATTCAGAGAAGACATCCACTTTGGGACCGTTTGGATACTTATCCGTCTGTTATGCAGCCTCTATTACACAGGCTCTTACGATCGTCTGTCCCAATTAGACTTGCTCAATACATTCTGATATTGGAAACATAGCATACATTTAGCTTCTCTATTATCCGGGTCTGGCGTCCATGAAATATTTCATTTGACCTTGGGGTCCTAAGTGCTGCCTGAACACAGAATCATTCCACTGGAACCTATACATTTGTAAAACATTTGCAACTCTCAAACCCCTGATGAAGGTATCAGATTGCTGGAAACGCGTCAGGAATTGGGGTAATTCACCCCTAGGAGAGTTTATCTAACATTATCATCTGTATATCTCTTGCTCCGATTCTGTATGGAATGTACTTTTGTATGTTGTAGACGTCTTCACGTCTTTTTATAGTATACCTTTAAAAACGTATATTTTTTTTATCATAAGAGTTGGTGGTCTATTAAAGTCCCACTAAGGGCATTCTTCTTTGGTTTAGAAACATACAAGAGACGGCAGAAAAAGACCAAAGTAGTCCATCGAGTTTGATTGAGTACAGATCTAGGTTTGCCCCAAGAATGTTTTAATTCACTTACTGTTGACTGGCTCACTTCTGGTGGAAGCTTGCTCAAAGCAACTCTTATTGTAAAACAATACTTTAATGCTACTCTTGAGCTTTCCTCCTGCAAGTTTGAGATTATGTACATATCAAGTTCCTCCAATCTCTCCTGATATAGGTTTTATCCCTCAGCCTTTGACCACATTTGTTGGCTCTGGACTTATTCTATCTAATCAATATCTCTTTGTGAGATCTCTAGAACTGGAAATTTAGAACTGGAAATTGTATTCTAAACGAGGTCTACCTAAGGATCTATATAGAGGAATCAGGACCTCCTACTCCTTCTGGTGACCCCTCTAGTGATATAAAGATCTATATAGAGCAGTGTTTCTCAACTCCAGTCCTCAAGGCGCCCCAACAGGTCATGTTTTCAGGCTTACCATTATTTTGCACAGGGGATTTAATCAGTATCACTGCCTTAGTAATTACCACAGCCATTTCCTCTAAGAGAAATCCTGAAAACATGACCTGTTGGTGCGCCTTGAGGACTGGAGTTGAGAAACACCGATATAGAGGAATCAGAACCTCCTTCCTCCTGCTGGTGATCCCTCTAGTGATATAAAGATCTATATAGAGGAATCAGGACCTCCTTCCTCCTGCTGGTGATCCCTCTAGTGATATAAAGATCTATATAGAGGAATCAGGACCTCCTTCCTCCTGCTGGTGACCCCTCTAGTGATATAAAGCTCTATATAGAGGAATCAGGACCTCCTCCTTCCTCCCGGTGATCCCTCTAGTGATATAAAGATCTATATAGAGGAATCAGGACCTCCTTCCCCCGGTGATCCCTCTAGTGATATAAAGATCTATATAGAGGAATCAGGACCTCCTTCCTCCTGCTGGTGAGCCCTCTAGTGATATAAAGATCTATATAGAGGAATCAGGACCTCCTTCCTCCTGCTGGTGAGCCCTCTAGTGATATAAAGATCTATATAGAGGAATCAGGACCTCCTTCCTCCTGCTGATGATCCCTCTAGTGATATAAAGATCTATATATAGTTCACAGGCTTTTATAATGAGGTTTCTCCCCATTTTATATGCAACTCAAGCTCAAATCAAGAATAGACCATTGCAAGCCAGGTATAACAGTAGTAATGAAGCAGTGGTTTGAAGAGGGGGAAGTCCTATATAAAAAAACGGTCTTTAAAAGCGATCTTTCAGAAAATAGTTGGATATTAGAACATGTGATCATTAATACATAAAAAGGGACAGGTCCTCTTTGAAAGGATCTCCTGACATAGAGCAGTCTTGTGAAGATCTTACCGTGTAGTCGTATTTATGTTTGAGGTTCCAGCGACAGATCGGACATTGACCAGAGGGATTCGGAGGACACAATGACGATTTCTCTTCTAAAATACGTCCTTCAAGCTACAAAAAAAAAATAGATTAAAAAAAAAAAAAAAAAGTGTTTATATACATTATGGATAACCAGGAATTAAGTACAGCGCTGCGCTGAAGGCAACAAACAGCAGCCAACACACCCGTAGACTCAGGATCAAAACTAACAATAAAATATAATAGTGTGGCGCTAAATATTACATATCAAATGAATATACAAGTACAGTGAGTATAGATCATATATTACGGTATGAACCGAATGAGTACGTGAATATACAAATTAGTGAATATATAGTAGCGATCAATATACATGTATTGAACAAAATATATGGAAAACGTGAAGTATAAAGTCCCAATGTATGTGCAAATAGGCAAAAAAAGTCTATATTAGTGGTGAAAAGATAATGATAGCCAGGTATCTCCTGAGCATGCAGGGGGATGGTTCAGAGCCGGCACCTTGGCATATGAATAGACCGTGGAGAAACCGGAAGTGCACAGAGGATTGATGTCGGTGTCAGGACCATCACCATAAACCAGGGAGGCTTACCAGAAAATATGGCCTGAAATGGCATATGCCAAACAGGTCAAAAAAGCTTGAAGACCACCAGGTCTAGGCACATAATCTGGCCGGATGTCATCAAGAAGGGAGGGAAGAGGATCAGCACGACTTCCTCAGCGGTGGATGCACCATATATCAGATAATTGGTATGGATAACATGTGAGGGAAAAAACACTCACATAGCGTGATAACGTTTGAACTTGGATTTATTAAAAATAAAAAGAAAACAAACTCACATTTTTAGAAGATAAAAACAGCATGTAATCCTGTAGCGGTAGTTATGAGGGGTCCACCCGACATGTTTCAACTAAAAGATGATGACTTTTTTAGTTGAAACATGTCGGGTGGACCCCTCATAACTACCGCTACAGGATTACATGCTGTTTTTATCTTCTAAAAATGTGAGTTTGTTTTCTTTTTATTTTTAATAAATCCAAGTTCAAACGTTATCACGCTATGTGAGTGTTTTTTCCCTCACATGTTATCCATACCAATTATCTGATATATGGTGCATCCACCGCTGAGGAAGTCGTGCTGATCCTCTTCCCTCCCTTCTTGATGACATCCGGCCAGATTATGTGCCTAGACCTGGTGGTCTTCAAGCTTTTTTGACCTGTTTGGCATATGCCATTTCAGGCCATATTTTCTGGTAAGCCTCCCTGGTTTATGGTGATGGTCCTGACACCGACATCAATCCTCTGTGCACTTCCGGTTTCTCCACGGTCTATTCATATGCCAAGGTGCCGGCTCTGAACCATCCCCCTGCATGCTCAGGAGATACCTGGCTATCATTATCTTTTCACCACTAATATAGACTTTTTTTGCCTATTTGCACATACATTGGGACTTTATACTTCACGTTTTCCATATATTTTGTTCAATACATGTATATTGATCGCTACTATATATTCACTAATTTGTATATTCACGTACTCATTCGGTTCATACCGTAATATATGATCTATACTCACTGTACTTGTATATTCATTTGATATGTAATATTTAGCGCCACACTATTATATTTTATTTTTATATACATTATAAAAGATGTGATCAGAATTTTATTATAGCCAGAAGATATAACCCCCCCCCCCCCCCCCCTTCATGGACAGGCCATTTTTTAAATACGGCACTGCGTTATTTTAACTGACAATTATGCAGTCGTGCAACGCTGTACATAAATAAAATCTGTCATTTTCTTCCCCACAATTAGAGCTTTCTTTTGGTGGCAATTGCTCACCTCGGTTTTTTATTTTTTGCGCTATAAACAAAAAAGACCGACAATTTGGAAAAAAAATTAAATTATATATATATATATATATATATATATATATACATACACACATACACACACATATATTTTTTTTTCCCCACTTTCGGCTGTAAAACATATCCAATAAACAAAAATAGAAAAAAAAAAAAAAAATGAAACTTCCAAAAATTTAGGCCAATATGTATTCTGCTACATGTTTTTGGTGAAAAAAATCCCAATATGCATATATTGATTGGTTTGTGTGAAAGTTATAGCGTCTACAAACTATGGAATATATAATGGAATTTTTATTTAATTAAATTTTTTTCCTAGTAATGGCGGCGATCAGCAATTTAGAGCAGGACTGTAAAATTGCGGCAGGCAATCGGACACTAACTGACACTTTTTGGGGACCAGTGACACCAATACAGTGATCAGTGCTAAAAATATGCACGGTCACTATACTAATTGACACTGGCTGGGAAAGGGTTAAGCATATAGGGCGATCAAAGGGTTAAATGTGTGCCTATCCAGTGTTTTGGTGTAGACTGTGTGCTGTTTTTACTAGGGGAAGAGATGGAATTTATTCCCTGCTTTGCAGAACACAGACGCCATCCCTTCCCCCCCTTTCAGAACGGCGATCTGCCTTGTTTACGTAGGCAGATCACCGTGCTGTGTTTTTTTTACCGACGATCGGTGGGTGCCGGAGGATATCAAGTGTCCAGCACCCGCAGATTGGCTTCTGCTGTGAATATTTGCAGCAGAAGCAGTGTGACCCCTGCAGGCAGAAATGACAAATCACGTGTATATATACACTGTACACACACGTGATCCGGCACAGAGCTTCCTCCTTGTAGCAGTAAAACTGCTATAGGGCGGCCAGCAAATAGATATACAGCACTGTGTAAAAGTTTGAGGCAGGTATGAATAAAAAATGCTGTAAATGAACAAAGCTTTCAGAAAAGTGTTAATCGTTCATTTTTATCAATTAACAAAATGAAAAGTAAATGAACAGAAGAGAAATCCAAATCCAATCAATATTTGGTGTGGCCACCCTTTGCCTTCAAAACCAGCAATTCTTCTAGGTAGACTTGCACATACTTTTTGAAGGAACTTGGCAGGTAGGTTGTTCCAAACATCTTGGAGAACCAACCACAGATCTTCTCTGGTGCCAAAACGCTCCACCCTACAGCCAACCAGGCCAAGGGTATGCTGTCTGCATTTTCCATCGAAAAACTGGTTCTACAAAATGGCATATATAGATGTTTTGACTGTAATTGATTCACGCATGCTGAGCCTTTTATGAGAGGCTTCTATTCTTTTCATCACTAGGCCTGTGATCCACCACAGAACTCCACCGCCTCTTTTCTTGCTTCTACCCTTGCCATGCTCCAGATAGACCCAATGGTAAGTGTCCAGGTCACCAGACAGCAACATGGGCAATGAAAGGAGGACCCTACTAGTAGTAGTCCAGAAGAAGGAAGACTCGGGAGCCAGTGTGTCATGTTATCAAGGATTTGGGTATTTGGTGGTCTCTAGATGGAGCTCAGCTTTAAAAACAAACCTATGTTTTGTTCATTAAGAGCAAAGAAAAAACGTTTGCTTGAATCTCTCACATACCAACAAGCAAGTCACTCCATGTTGCGCAAATCAGCACCGTCTCCAGAAAGTCTATAGCCCTGTTTAAAGCCAACTTCAGACTTGAAATCCCCCTGCTCCTGCACCCCCTCCATTGGAGCACCCATTCTGTAGACCTCACTCCTTTCCAGATGCCTTTGCTATGAAGGTCCAGGGACCTCACAGGTCCTCTTTGTCCTCCTCTTCCACAGACAATGAACAGACTCCATGGAACGACTGTGGGCCACTCTCAGTATCACTCTCTTGTGAGTTCAGGGCAGGGGGCAGAGACTTGACAAGCAGGTACTTGGTTGGATATCATTGGGCGTCAAAGAACATTCCACCCGGAAAAAGAATCTGAGAGGAAAGATCAGGCGAATATAGAAGCTGGAGCTACTAGGGGGATCCATACTTTTTTTTGGCCCAGTCTAGACTTGGGCTTTAATCTACGACTCCAATGACTTGTAGCTCACACACACGACTTTCCTTGTGCTCACAGCTGGTAAAGAGACTAGTGAAAGAGCAAAAAAAAAAAAAAAAAGGCAAGTATACGCTGCTGGGCAAACCACGGGTTTACTTTAAAACTTTTCAGGTCTAGAGCAGTAAAAAGTAATCTTTGAGTTTTAAGCAAAACGTCCACAAACACCACCATGCAGGTGGAGGAAATCAATCACAGGCTTTGGACTTGGAGCAAAACGTGAGCCATGAGGTCCAAAATTTCACCTAGTGCCCACAAAAATAACTGTGTAGACATGGAAGCCTCTTCTGAAAATGCACATTGGGGATCCAACATCCATTAGGGAAACAGAATCAGAATTGGGCCACACTTAGGTCACAGGTCCTGTCTCTGCAATGCCATCGCCTCAGATGGACCAATGCAGGAAAGTAATAAAGAGATGAGCGGCTGGTCTTCTTAGCTCTCGTGAGCCGCATCCTGGGACAAAGCCAGAACCTCGTATGCGAATAGTTTATTCATACATAGATAACACGTCTTGCATCTGTATACATCTGTGTATACACTATTGAAATCTGATTTACTGCACCGCTAAATGTGAGGAATTCAATGTCTGGCCAAAAAAAAAGAGAGAACTTCAGACACTCACAAAAGTTAAGCAAAAGCGGGCATATCGAGACAAATAAAAAGATGAAATAGAATTTATTGGCGCGAACACAGCAGTCTAATAGACCTCATTCACTGCCTCGCCCTCCAATTCTTCATCTGATTGCATTCTGAAAATGCAAATGGTTATGCAACTCAGCACAGCCCTCCAAAAAGAGGTCCTTCAGGGTGTGTTGTGGTTTCGGCGGCTTCCATAAATAGGCACAACTGTATGATATTTTTACAATCGACCAAAAAAAAAAAAAAAAAAGTCACCCTCTGTTACCACAACAACTCCATGGAAAATCTAGCTTTTGCCTGTGATAAAGACCTAAAAGACACAAAACATCCTACCCCAGGACTTTAGAGGCGTCATTAAAATAAGATGAACAGTATGTCCAACACAAAAACAAATGATTTTATTTAACGTAACTATAAAAACTATTCATAAAATATACACTGTATTACCAAAAGTATTGGTGCCTTTACACGCACATGAACTTTAATGGCATCCCAGTCTTAGTTCGTAGGGTTCTATATTGAGTTGGCTCCGCCCTTTGCAGCGATAACAGCTTCAACTCTTCTGGGAAGGCCTTCCACAAGGTTTAGGAGTGTGTCTATGGGAATGTTTGACCATTCTTCCAGAAGAGCATTTGTGAGTTCAAGCAATAATGTGGACGAGAAGGCCTGGCTCGCAGTCTCCTCTCTATTCATCCCAAAGGTGTTCTATCGGCTTGTGAAGGCCAGTCAAGTTCCTCCACCCCAAACTCACTCCTCCATGTCTTTATGGACCTTGCTTTGTGCAGTGGTCCAAATCATTTAGTGGATTATGGTGTGGGGTGTTGTTTTTCAGGGGTTGGGTTTGGCCCCCTTAGTTCCAGTGAAGGGAACTCTTAAGACTTCAGCATACCAAGACATTTTGAACAATTTCATGCTGCCAACTTTGTGGGAACAGTTTGGGGACGGCCCCTTCCTGTTCCAACATGACTGCGCACCAGTGCACAAAGCAAGGTCCATAAAGATAATGGATGAGAGAGTTGGTGGAGGAACTTGTCTGGCCCGACTCCCACCAGTAGACGGGGTTGAATGGGAGCTCTTCTCCCAGTGTACATACATAAATCATACTGGGGGGGGGGGGCATGCCCTAAAAAGTGTTTACATTTAAGATGGTGCTACTATAAGACCAACAACAGCGCACACATACAAAAATGACTTATCCTGCAGGGCTATTTAAAAACACCGGAGCATATTCAAAAAAATATGTGATGGCTGCATTCGTTTTCTTTTTTTTTTTTTAGACTTTATTTCTTCTATTTTGGCTATTTAGACCATTCCAAGTTTTTGCTCTCTGCTGGATCTTGTAACAAGGTGTTTTTATTTTGGATACGATGTAACCCTACAGTTAGGGTTTTACACTATGTGGAGGCTTCTTTTATTTCTATGCTCCAACGATTTGTGCGATCCAACAACGTGTATGGTGGTCCAGTTGGCTTCTACAACTCCATCCTCTCAATCCACACGTTCCAGTAAGCGTATTATCCCCCTTTGGTGGTGGATTTTCACATATGGGTGATTGACACATGGACAGCAGCATTGGGGGAGATTTACTAATATTGGAAGGTGCAGAATCTGGTGCAGCTCTGTAAAGAAACCAATCAGCTTCCAGATTTTATTGTCCAAACTTAATTGAGCAAGCAGACGTTAGAAGCCGATTGGCCACCATGCAGAGCTGCGCCAGATTCTGAGTGCTCCAGTTTTAGTAAATCCACCCCCATTGTCACTCTTTAACAGCATGATTTTACTGGGACGCTTTGATTTCATTATTTTTATATATATATATATATATATATATATATATATATATATATATATATATATATATATATATATATATATATATATATATATATATATATATATATATATATATATATATATATATATTTCATTTTAATTTCTGGACTTTTCTACATTTTTTTTTTATTGTTTGCACATTGCACTTTATAGTTTAATATGACACACACCATTTAAGCGATACAAGTTCTTTACTTCTTGTATCCTTCAGCGTTCAGAGAAACCACTTAAGTATAACTAAAGGCAAAACTTTTTTTTTTTTTTTTGTTTAGTTTTGGATGGAGTGCAGAGCGATTAGAACCCCTGTCAGTTTTTATTGCTGTCTGTCTGTGCCCCCGTTAAGGAAATTTATCCTCTTTGTCTTGTTTACTATCATCATCGAAAGTGGAAGTAAATGAAAAATTCCAAATTTTGGGTTGTCCCCAAAAAAGTAATGCATTAAGTAATACATTAGTTCTGATGACCTGGGGGGGGAGGGGGGGTGGGGTTTTGTCCCTGAGGAATTCCCTTAATTTGCAGGGATTTGCCATAACTTCCTGTTTGGCTACGGGACAGGAAGTGAAGGTAAATCTCTGCAATGGGACACAGATGAAGCAGCACTGATGGGCGAAAAAAAAAATATCTGACTGGGGTTTATAACCCTCCCTTATGCGGCATTAGAAGAAAAACTGTTAGAGTCTGCAAAAGACTTGAGACTGGGGCGGAGGTTCACCTTCCAGCAGGACAACGACCCGAAACATCCAGCCAGAGCTACAATGGAATGGTTTAGATCAAAGCATATTCATGTGTTAGAATGGCCCAGTCACAGTCCAGACCTAAATCACATTGAGAATGTGTGGCAAGACTTGAAAATTGCTGTTCAAAGGAAAACCTGATCAGAAGATTTTAAAATCCAATCCAAAATGAAAAAAAAAAAAAAAAAAAAAAGAAAAGTTTATCCTATAGTTCTACTTTAACACTGACAGGGGAGTTTACAATACTCAGCTTTTATTGTTTCTGTAAATCCTTTATCCCAAAAGAAAAAGAACATTTTTGCTGTAACTGATTATAAAATGTGAGCTGGAGTTTGGCTTCAATTTCTTAGTGTCGAATCTAAATCTGCTAACACATTTAATGCTCTGCATCCAAACATTGGCAACATAACATGGGTGGCTTTATGCTGTTCCACGTGACTGGTGTGTATCTTCCATTATTGAATAGTATTCCTGTTAGTAGCGGACTGCGCCAGGGAGACACTTTCCTCCGCCATGCCGATGGGGAGCACATGTGAGGTCTGAACGGGATTCTGACAGCGAGAGAGAGAGAAGCTTTGATGTTCTGTAATAAGAAACATTCGTCTCCGCTGCCAAGCCGAGGAGAGAGAGCTCCGATTCCCACATTAAAACACATTTCATACAATACTTTGATCAGCTTATACTATTCCTATGACCGGGGTTGAGGCTTTACTACGTCTTCTGCTATACAAATTACCGTATACAGTAGACATCGACATTTTATCAATTTCTTTGCCATGTGGAGGACACAACAACCATGTGGAAGAAGGTGATCTGGTCAGATGAGACCAAAATTGAACTTTTTGGCCTAAAATCAAAATATGTGTGGCGGAAAACGAACACCGCACATCACCCTGAACACTCCATCCCCACCGTGAAACATGGTGGTGGCAGCATCATGTTGTGGGGATGCTTTTCTTCAGCAGGGACAGGGAAGCTGGTCAGAGTTGATGGGAAGATGGATGGAGACAAATACAGAGCAACCTTATGCCGCGTATACACGACCGGACTTTCCGTCAGAGTAGACTCTGATGGACTTGCCGACGGAGTTCCGCTAAAACCGGACGTGCCTACACACGATCACACCAAAGTCTGATTGTTTAGAATGTGATGACGTACGACGGGACTAGAAAGAGGAAGTTCAATAGCCAATAGCTGCCCTTGCGTCGTTTTTGGTCCGTCGGACTGGCATACAGACGAGCGGTTTTCTCGATAGGAACTGAGTCCGTCGGAAAGATTTGAAACATGTTCTATTTCCAGGTCCGCCAGAATTTTCAAAAGAGAAGGTCTGATGAAGCCCACACACGATCGGAATGTCTGACGGAATGATTCCGTCTGACCTTTTCTGCCGGAAAGTCCGGTCGTGTGTACGCGGCATTAGAAGAAAACCTGTTAGAGTCTGCAAAAGACTTGAGACTGGGGTGGAGGTTCACCTTCCAGCAGGACAACGACCCGAAACATCCAGCCAGAGCTACAATGGAATGGTTTAGATCAAAGCATATTCATGTGTTAGAATGGCCCAGTCACAGTCCAGACCTAAATCCCATTGAGAATCTGTGACAAGCCTTGAAAATTGCTGATCAAAGGAAAACCTGATCAGAAGATTTTATATCAGATATAGGAGAATGTCAATATCAGCTAAAAGCTGGTAGAGACATCCCCAAAAATTCCAGGCTAAACCTAGCTAGCCTTAAAAAGCCCCTCCCCTCCACTCCTAACACCTATGCTGACCAATTTCTGTAAAAAGATGTATATTACCTTTTTTCAGCCCGTTCTGATGACGTGATCCCCTGCCTGAGCCAGCAGCAGCTGCAGGGGAGAGCAGAGAGCGCTCCGACAATGGCTGGTAAAGTCTAGAGCATCACCCATAGGCTCCTCTCCCCTGTGGTTTCTCTTACTCCCCTGCAGCCACCGCAGGCTGATCCGGGGTCATGTGACTGGAGCAAGGTGAAAATAGGCAAGTATACCGATCTTCATACCCCTTGAAATTTTCCACATTTTGTCAGGTTACAACCAAAAACATAAATGTATTTTATTGGGATTTTATGTGATAGACCAACACAAAGTGGCTCATAATTGTGAAGTGGAAGGAAAATAAAGTGTGAATATGTGAAATATGTGAAAAGTGTGGGGGGGTACATGCCCCCCCCCCCCGGAGTCAATACTTTGTAGAACCCCCTTTCTCTGCAATTACAGCTGCAAGTCTTTTTGGGGATGTCTCTACCAGATTTGCACATCTCTAGAGAGGGACATTTTGGCCTTTTCTTCTTTGCAGACAATCTCAAGCTCTGTCAGATTGGATGGAGAGCGTCTGTGAACGGCAATTTTCAAGTCTTACCACAGATTCTCAATGTGATTTAGGTCTGGACTGTGACTGGGCCATTCTAACACATAAATATGATTTGATCTAAACCATTCCATTGTAGCTCTGGCTGGATGTTTCGGGTCGTTGTCCTGCTGGAAGGTGAACCTCCGCCCCAGTCTCAAGTCTTTTGCAGACTCTAACAGGTTTTCTTCTAAGATTGCCCTGTATTTGGCTCCATCCATCTTCCCATCAACTCTGACCAGCTTCCCTGTCAGTGCTGAAGAAAAGCATCCCCACCACATGATGCTGCCACCACCATGTTTCACGGTGGGGATGGTGTGTTCAGGGTGATGTGCAGTGTTAGTTTTCCCCCACACATAGCATTTTGCTTTTAGGCCAAAAAGTTAATTTTAGTCTCCTCTGACCAGGTCACCTTCTTCCACATGTTTGCTGTGTCCTCCACATGGCTTCTCACAAACTACAAACAGGACTTCTTATGACTTTCGTTCACCAATGTCTTTCTTCTTGTCACTCTTCCATAAAGGTCAGATTTGTGGAGAACACGACTAATAGTTGTCCTGTGGACAGATTCTCCCACCTGAACTGTGGATCTCTGCAGCTCCTCCAGAGTTACCATGGACCTCTTGGCTCTTCTCTGATGAATGTTCTCCTTGCCCGGCCGGTCAGTTTAGGTGGACGGTCATGTCTTGGTAGGTTTGCAGTTGTGCCATACTCTTTCCATTTTCAGATGATGGATTGAACAGAGCTCCGTGAGATGTTCAAAGCTTGGAATATTTCTTTATAACCTAACCCTGCTTTATACTTCTCCACAACTTTATCCCGGACCTGTCTGGTGTGTTCCTTGGCCTTCATGATGCTGTTTGTTCACTAAGGTTCTCTAACAAACCTTTGAGGGTGTCACAGAACAGCTGTATTTATACTTAGATTAAATTACACACAGGTGGACTCTATTTACTAATTAGGTGACTTCTGAAGGCAATTGGTTCCACTAGATTTTAGTTAGGGCTATCAGAGTAAAGGGGGCTGAACACAAATGCAGGCCACACTTTTCAGATATTTATTTGTAAAAAATGTTGAAAACCATTTATCATTTTCCTTCCACTTCACAATTATGTGCCGCTTTGTGTTGGTCTATCACATAAAATCCCAATAAAATACATTTACGTTTTTGGTTGTAACATGAGAAAAAAGGTAGAAAATTTCAAGGGGTATGAATACTTTTTCAAGACACTGTAAGTATTAGCAGGCGGAAGGGACTAGTTAGGTTTAACCTGGAATTCTACTCTAACTGCTTGCCAGCTGTGTACTGTAGTTTTACTCCTGCAGTGCAGTGCTGGCTGCAGCGAATCCTGCTTTTCTGGGTAGGGGGCACACGCCCGCCCACCCACCTGGCTACGCGGTCACTGGCTCCCTCACATGCCGTTTACCTGGTCCTGGCCAATGATTCATGGCCAGAACCCATCGATCGGCGGAGCAGAAGAGAGATCTGTGTATGTAAACAACACAGATCTCTCTCCTGACAGAGGGGATGAGGCGGTTTTTGTCGCTACAAGTCGCTGATCGCCATCATTACTAGTATTAAAATAATAATAATTCCAGTATATACACCGTCATTTATAGATGATATACATTTTCAAACCAATTAATATACACTTATTGGATTTTTTTTTTTTTCAACCAAAGACATGTAACAGAATACATTTTGGGCTAAATTTACGAAGAATTTAATTTTATCTTTTTTTAAATGGGATGTTTTATAACAAAAAGTAAAAAAAAAAATATTGTTTGTTTTTTAAAATTGTCAGGGTTTATTTATAGCCTAAAAAATAAAAAAATGCCGAGGCGATCAAAGACCACCAAATAAAATCTCTATTTGTGGGGGGGGGGATGATATTCGTTTTGTCTCCGTAGTATATTGCAGGAATGCGCAATTGTCAGGTAAAGTAGCGAAGTGGCGTATAGTAAAACATTGCCTGGTCATGAAGGGGCGCAAGTCTTCCAAAGCTGAAGTGGTTAAAATCTTGGGATGACCTCCTGTAATATATGATAGTCGGCTATGTATATGGAATATCCTGAACTATGGCCATATGTGAAAGCTGGCAAGTGAGATAATCACGTTTTGCAGTGAAGTGAGGCTACGGGGTTATCCAATGCCAGAACTTTATATTTGAGTATTGAGGGGGGTCAGAACCCTCTGTCAGGTTTTTTTGTTGTTATTGCTGTCTGTGTCCCCGCTGGGAAGATCCACTCCTCTGTGTCCTGGTGACCACTGTCTCTGTGATGGGACAACCAAAACTTTACAGAAGAAAAATAAAAAGGGGAAATGCTCCTTTTTCCGGTGACAGCTGTCGAACAAACAGAATTTCACTAGTTTTAGGAGATTTTTTTTTTTTAGTTCTGTTGCCCCTTTGCTATACATACATTTAAATCAGATCTTCCCCCTCAGATTTAGGTTCCCTCCTCTCCACAGTGTGCACTTTTTTTGTACCCAGTTTTATTTTAACCACTTGCTTACTAGGCACTTAAACCCCCCTCCTATCCAGACCAATTTTCAGCTTTCAGTGCCCTCACACTTTGAATGACAATTACTCAGTCATGCAACACTGTACCCAAATGATTTTTTTGTCCTTTTCTTCATACAAATAGAGCTTTATTTTGGTGGTATTTGATCACCTCTGGGTTTTTTATTTTTTGCGCTATAAATGAAAAAAGACCGAAAATTTTGAAAAAAAACACATTTTTTCTAATTTCTGTGATAAAATTTTGCAAATTCGTAATTTTTCTTCATAAATTTTGGCCACAATTTATACTGCTACATATCTTTGGTAAAAATAACCAAAAATTTGTGGAAATTATTTGGTCTGTGTGAAAGTTTTAGAGTCTACAAGCTATGGTGCAAATCATAAAAAAATTATCACATCTGATGTACTGAGGCCTATCTCATTTCCTGAGACCCTAACAAGCCAGGAAAGTACAAATGCCCCCCAAATAACCCCTTTTTGGAAAGTAGACATTTCAATGTATTTAGTTAGAGGCATGGCGAGTTATTTGAAGTTGTATTTTTTTCCCACAATTCTTTGCAAAATTGAGATTTTTTTTTTTTTTTTTTTTCCCCACAAAATTGTCATTGTAATAGCTTATTTCTCTCACATGGCATGTGTATACCACAAATGACACCCCAAAATACATTCTGCTACTCCTCCTGAGTATTACGATACCACATGTGTGGGACTTTTTCACTGCCTGGCCACATACAGAGGCCCAACATGCATGGAGCACCATCAGGTGTTCTAGGAGCATAAATTACACATCACATTTCTCAACCACCTGTTACACCTTTGAAGGCCCTGGAGCACCAGGACAATGGAAACACCCACAAAATGACCCCATTTTGGAAAGCTAACACCCCAACGTATAATCTATGCGGCATAATGAGTCTTTTGAATGGTTTATTTTTTTCCAGAAGTTTTTGGAAAATGTGGAAAAAAATGAAAACACATTTTTTTTACACAAAGTTGTCCGTTTATAAGATATTTCCAACACATAGCATTTAGATAGCAAAAATGACACCCCAAAATACATTCTGCTACTCCTCCTGAGTATTACGATACCACATGTGTGGGACTTTTTCACTGCCTGGCCACATACAGAGGCCAAACATGCAAGGAACACCGTCAGGTGTTCCAGGGACACATAGCATGCACATACCAAGAATTACACCCCAAAATACATTATGCTGAGCAAAGCGTAAACAAAAAAGATTACCTGTGGTTGTAGTAGCGCAGTTGTACGCAGGAGGAAAGCACTGGTCCAGGCAGCAGGCAGGGACTTGGTCAGCAGCGGCGAACACAATTGTCCAGGCAGCAGGCAGGGTTACTGTCCATATAAAGTCCAGGGTCAGTGCAGGCAGAGATATTGTCCGCAGTGCCAAAAATATTGGTCCTGGTAGTAGGCAGGCCCATGTGGTGTGGTCAGTGCAACAGGCAGAGGCGTGACGGCAGTAAGTCCTACAGGCAGAAGTAGAGCCCCGTTCTTGACAGAATGGGGACAGGGGTAGAGGCTTCTCCCACCCAAATCTCTTTGAAGCCTCCGAGTCTCCAGACCCTAATCTAGGATTGAGAAAACAAAATAAATTGTTTTCTTCATCCAGAAAAACAATTCTGGAGCCCCTCACATATGTGAGACCCCTGTGTTGAATCCCACTAGTCCAGTTGCAGGGTACAAGATCAGTCCAAGAGGCAGGCAAATATCATGGTCAAACAGTCCAAGGTCAGTTCCAGATCAGGCAGAGGTATGTACAGAATCGTTGGGCAGAAGCATGGTCGAATAACAGTCCAGGGTCAGTTCCAGATCAGGCAGAGGTTTGTGCAGAATCGTTGGGCAGAAGCATGGTCGAATAACAGTCCAGGGTCAGTTCCAGATCAGGCAGAGGTATGTGCAGAATCGTTAGGCAAAAGCGTGGTCAAATAACAAGCCAGGGTCAGTTACAGAGGAGGCAGTGGCATAAGGGGTGTGAGGGTAAATTGCAGGAACGGAGGCTTACGTTTACCATACTTTACTAATAATTTACTAAAGTATGGTAACGACGAAAACATTCACCTACGCAGAGGCCTGGTTCAGAAGGACATTCTGCACAATAATAAGATGTGTCTCTTCTGAATCCAGCTCTGGTACACACCTTACATTTTTTTTGCCATCGTTGGCCTGTTGGTTTGGGAGGGATCTTATCTGGGAAGTGGCGTTCGGAGAGTCGACTTAGAACATCAGATCGGATATTTTCTGGGGGGCCGTTCGGGAATGTAAGGGCAGTGAAAACGTCTTCCTGGTAGCCAAGGAAGCGTTTGGGGTTTTGGGTGGAGTTTCGATAAATGACATAAGAATTGTAGATGGCCAAATTAAAAAAATAAATTGCGACTTTCTTATACCAATGGTATGTCCGTCTTGTGGCAAGGTACGGTTCCAGCATCTGGTCATTCAAGTCGACTCCCCCCATAAACAAATTATAGTCAAAGACACATTTAGGTTTCTGTATGGGGCCATTTCTTCTGGGGACTTCCATGAAGGTATCATCGTGGATTGAAGACAACATGTATACATCTCTTTTGTCTCTCCACTTCACTGCCAAAATCTCGTTGTTTCGTAGACTCGCCGTTTCTCCTTTTCTCAATTTTTTATTGACCAGACTTTGAGGAAAGCCCTTCCGGTTCTTTTTGATGGTACCACATGCAGGCGTCTTCATCCGATGCAGGTTGTGGAAAAGGGGCAGAGATGTGTAGAAGTTATCTACGTACAGGTGGTAGCCTTTCTCCAGTAGGGGGTATGTGAGATCCCAAACAATTTTCCCGCTTGATCCCAAGTAGTCTGGGCAATTAGGGGGTTGCAGCTGGGAGTCCTTCCCTTCGTACACTTTGAAGGCATACAAGTAACCTGTGACTCGGTCACATAATTTGTATACCTTCACCCCATAGCATGCCCTTTTACTGGGAATATATTGCTTCATCTTAAGCCTGCCACTAAACTTAAGAAGGGACTCATCCACACATATGTTTTTGTCTGGGGTAAACAGCAAGGGGAATAGTGCAGAAAAATAATTTAAAAGTGGCCGAATTTTGAAAAGTCTATCATAGTTTGGGTCATTTCGGGGAGGGCACTGGGTATTGTCGTTGAAATGAAGAAACCTCAATATCATGAGGTATCTGTTTCTGGGCATCACCTTGGAGTATATTGGCAGGTGTTGGAGGGGGCGGGTTGACCAATAGGACAGCAAAGTGTTTTTTTTCGTGAGTCCCATGTTAAATGTGAGCCCTAAAAAAACCTTCAACTCCACCACCGTTAGGTCTCTCCATTCGTAGGGACGGGCATAGTAGGATGTTGGATTATTTGCAATGAATTGATGTGCATAAAGGTTGCACTGGGCCACAATACTTGACAGCATGTCCTCGGTAAAAAATAAATTAAAAAAATCTATTGGGGAAAAATTCTCCGTGTTCACCTGGACTCCTGGCTGGGCAGTGAAAGGGGGAATGTTGGCTTCTCCTGAATTAGGAGGAAGCCACAAGGGGTTCTGCAGGGCATAGGGAAGGCTGGCTTGGGTCCTTGGCCTTTCTTGCCGAGGCACTGCGGTGCTGGTGGACGGGACTGCGGTGCTGGTGGACGGGACTGCCGTGCTGGTGGACGGGACTGCCGTGCTGGTGGACGGGACTGCCGTGCTGGTGGACGGGACTGCCGTGCTGGTGGACGGGACTGCCGTGCTGGTGGACGGGACTGCCGTGCTGGTAGATGCCACTGCCTCCCCACCAGAACCCCTTCGTTTGGCGGGCCGAATCTCTTCCTCCTCTGAGTCACTCAGTGTTTCACTACTGAGGACTGGCTCATAGTTTATGTCCGACTCGGAATCAGAAAGGGAATCTGAAAAAGAGAGCTCCCCGTTGCTCTCGTCGGCCTGGGACAGTATTTGGTACGCCTCCTCGGCGGAAAAGCTTCTTTTGGCCATGGTTGCTAAGCCTGCACTGATGAGGCGGCACTGATGAGCACAGATGGGCACTGAGGTGGCACAGAGGTGGCACAGATGTGCACTGATGAGGTGGAACAGATGTGCACTAATGAGGTGGACAGATGTGCAGATGTGCACTGATGAGGTGGCACAGGTGGGCACTGATGAGGTGGCACAGGTGGGCACTGATGAGGTGGCACAGGTGGGCACTGATGAGGCGGCACAGGTGGGCACTGATGAGGCGGCACAGGTGGGCACTGATGAGGCGGCACAGGTGGGCACTGAGATTGCACAGATGTGCACTTATGAGGTGGAACAGATGTGCAGATGTGCACTGATGAGGTGGCACAGGTGGGCACTGATGAGGTGGCACAGGTGGGCACTGATGAGGTGGCACAGGTGGGCACTGATGAGGCGGCACAGGTGGGCACTGACGAGGTGGAACAGATGTGCACTGAGATTGCACAGATGTGCACTTATGAGGTGGCACAGCTGGGCACTGATGGGACGGCACAGATGGGGCGGCACAGATGGGGCGGCACAGATGGGCACTGATGAGGCGGCACAGATGTGCACTGAGGCAGCACAGATGTGCACTGAGGCAGCACAGATGTGCACTGATTGGCACAGGTGGGCACTGATGAGGTGGCACAGGTGGGCACTGATGAGGTGGCACAGGTGGGCACTGATGAGGTGGCACAGGTGGGCACTGATGAGGTGGCACAGGTGGGCACTGATGAGGTGGCACAGGTGGGCACTGATTGTGCAGATGTGCAGCTGGACACTAATCACCGCTGGGCAGACAGGTGGACACCGATTGGCACAGGTGGGCACCGATTGGCACAGGTGGGCACCGATTGGCACAGGTGGGCACCGATTGGCACAGGTGGGCACCGATTTGGCACTGTACTGATGCTGCACTGTACTGATGGGGCACTGTGTTGATGGGGCACTGTGTTGATGGGGCACTGTGTTGATGGGGCACTGTGTTGATGGGGCACTGTGTTGATGGGGCACTGTGGGCACTGTAGGCACAGTAAATGTTAATACAGACTCACAGATCACTGACAGTTTCTCTCTCTCCTCACACGCTGTCTCTGTGTGAGGAGAGAGAACCGGCAATGAGAGATGATCTCAATTGTTTACATTTTAGATCATCTCTCATTGGAGGCAGCGATCGCGCTGTAAACGGCCGCTGTGATTGGCCGTTTACAGCGATCTGTGATTGGCTGTGTCCAAGGGACACGGCCAACACAGAATTTCCCCGTTGCGCGCTCGTGAGCGCGCACGGGGAGCGAGGAAAGGGGAGGCCGTCATATGACGGCCTCCCGGGAATTGACATCCGCGCTGAAGCCGTCATTCGGCTACGGCCGGATGTCAGGTGGTTAAATATTCTGAAAGGTTCTGTCCTGCCCCCCCCCCAATCTGGTCGCTTGCCTAGGCAAATGACAGGCATTATGCCCGCTGTGCCTCCTGGGATGTGCAGGTCACATATCCCAGGAGGCATAGACCTTCATTGAGAAAAGAGGGGGGGGGGGTGCATAGCGGTGTGCCATCGTGAGACTTAGCAGCTGAACCCCGGAAGAACCAGCGGGCCTCCCAATGACATCCTACAAGAAGATGGTGGCAGGGGACTAAGCGAAGGAAGAAAGAAGAAAGAGGAGGAGGAAAAGGAGAAGGAAGGAAAAGGAAGGAAAAGGAAAAGGAAGGAAAAGGAAAAGGAAGGAAAAGGAAGGAAAAGGAAAAGGAAGGAAAAGGAAGGAAAAGGAGAAGGAAAGAAAAGGAAGGAGAAGGAAGGAAGGAAGGGAAGGAAGAGGAGGAAGGAAGAGGAGGAAGAGGAGGAAGGAAGAGGAGGAAGAGGAGGAAGAGGAGGAAGGAACAGGAGGAAGAGGAGGAAGAGGAGGAAGGAAGAGGAGGAAGAGGAGGAAGAGGAGGAAGAGGAGGAAGGAACAGGAGGAAGAGAAGGAAGGAAGAGGAGGAAGGAAGGAAGGAAGAGGAGGAAGGAAGGAAGGAAGGGGAGGAAGGAAGGAAGGAAGGGAGAGGAGGAAGGAAGGAAGGAAGGAAGGAAGGAAGGAAGGAAGGAAGGAAGGAAGGAAGGAAGGAAGGAAGGAAGGAAGGAAGGGGAGGAAGGAAGGAAGGAAGGAAGGAAGAGGAGGAAGGAAGGAAGGAAGGAAGGAAGGAAGGAAGGAAGGAAGGAAGGAAGGAAGGAACAGGAGGAAGAGGAGGAAGAGGAGGAAGGAAGAGGAGGAAGAGGAGGAAGGAAGGAAGGAAGAGGAGGAAGGAAGGAAGGAAGGAAGGAAGAGGAGGAAGGAAGGAACGAAGGAAGAGGAGGAAGGAAGGAACGAAGGAAGAGGAGGAAGGAAGGAACGAAGGAAGAGGAGGAAGGAAGGAAGGAAGGAAGGAAGGAAGGAAGGAAGAACGAAGGAAGAGGAGGAAGGGAGGAAGGAAGGAAGGAAGAGGAGGAAGGGAGGAAGGAAGGAAGGAAGGAAGGAAGGAAGGAAGGAAGAGGAGGAAGGAAGAGGAGGAAGGAAGAGGAGGAAGGAAGAGGAGGAAGGAAGAGGAGGAAGGAAGGAAGGAAGAGGAGGAAGGAAGGAAGGAAGGAAGGAAGGAAGGAAGGAAGGAAGGAAGGAAGGAAGGAAGAGGAGGAAGGAAGGAAGAGGAGGAAGGAAGAGGAGGAAGGAAGGAAGGAAGAGGAGGAAGGAAGGAAGGAAGGAGGAGGAAGGAAGGAAGAGGAGGAAGAGGAAGGAAGAGGGGAGGAAGGAAGGAAGGAAGAGGAGGAAGGAAGGAAGGAAGGAAGGAAGGAAGGGAGGAAGGAAGGAAGGAAGGAAGGAAGGAAGGAAGAGGAGGAAGGAAGGAAGGAAGGAAGAGGAGGAAGGAAGGAGAGGAAGGAAGGAAGGAAGAGGAGGAAGGAAGGAAGGAAGAGGAGGAAGGAAGGAAGAGGAGGAAGGAAGGAAGGAAGTTTTAGGAGATTTTTTTTTTTGTTCTGTTGTTGCGCCTTTGCTATACATACATTTAAATCAGATCTTCCCCCTCAGATTTAGGTTCCCTCCTCTCCACAGTGTGCACTTTTTTTGTACCCAGTTTTATTTTAAATATTCTGAAAGGTTCTGTCCTGCCCCCCCCCCCAATCTGGTCGCTTGCCTAGGCAAATGACAGGCATTATGCCCGCTGTGCCTCCTGGGATGTGCAGGTCACATATCCCAGGAGGCATAGACCTTCATTGAGAAAAGAGGGGGGGGGGGTGCATAGCGGTGTGCCATCGTGAGACCCAGCAGCTGAACCCCGGAAGAACCAGCGGGCCTCCCAATGACATCCTACAAGAAGATGGTGGCAGGGGA
>JBBGZY010003933.1:0-50279 GCA_037952925.1 Lithobates clamitans | reverse complement strand
GGAGGAATAGTGTCCTATCATTGGTGTCAGTGGGAGGAATAGTGTCCCATCATTGGTGTCAGTGGGGGAATAGTGTCCCATCATTGGTATCAGTGGGAGGAATAGTGTCCCATCATTGGTGTCAGTGGAGGAATAGTGTCCCTCATTGGTGTCAGTGAGGAGGAATAGTGTCCCATCATTGGTGTCAGTGGGAGGAATAGTGTCCCATCATTGGTGTCAGTGGGAGGAATAGTGTCCCATCATTGGTGTCAGTGGGAGGAATAGTGTCCCATCATTGGTGTCAGTGGGAGGAATAGTGTCCCATCATTGGTGTCAGTGGGAGGAATAGTGTCCCATCATTGGTGTCAGTGGGAGGAATAGTGTCCCATCATTGGTGTCAGTGGGAGGAATAGTGTCCCATCATTGGTGTCAGTGGGAGGAATAGTGTCCCATCATTGGTGTCAGTGGGAGGAATAGTGTCCCATCATTGGTGTCAGTGGGAGGAATAGTGTCCCATCATTGGTGTCAGTGGGAGGAATAGTGTCCCATCATTGGTGTCAGTGGGGGGAATAGTGTCCCATCATTGGTGTCAGTGGGAGGAATAGTGTCCCATCATTGGTGTCAGTGGGAGGAATAGTGTCCCATCATTGGTGTCAGTGGGAGGAATAGTGCCCCATCATTGGTGTCAGTGGTAGGAATAGTGTCCCATCATTGGTGTCAGTGGGAGGAATAGTGTCCCATCATTGGTATCAGTGGGAGGAATAGTGTCCCATCATTTGTGTAAGTGGGAGGAATAGTGTCCCATCATTGGTGTCAGTGGGAGGAATAGTGTCCCATCATTGGTATCAGTGGGAGGAATAGTGCCCTATCATTGGTGTCAGTGGGAGGAATAGTGTCCCATCATTTGTGTAAGTGGGAGGAATAGTGTCCCATCATTGGTGTCAGTGAGAGGAATAGTGCCCCATCATTGGTGTCAGTGGGAGGAATAGTGTCCCATCATTGGTGTCAGTGGGAGGAATAGTGTCCCATCATTGGTATCAGTGGGAGGAATAGTGTCCCATCATTTGTGTAAGTGGGAGGAATAGTGTCCCATCATTGGTGTCAGTGGGAGGAATAGTGTCCCATCATTGGTATCAGTGGGAGGAATAGTGTCCCATCATTTGTGTAAGTGGGAGGAATAGTGTCCCATCATTGGTGTCAGTGGGGGGAATAGTGTCCCATCATTGGTGTCAGTGGGAGGAATAGTGTCCCATCATTGGTGTCAGTGGGGGGAATAGTGTCCCATCATTGGTGTCAGTGGGAGGAATAGTGTCCCATCATTGGTGTCAGTGGGGGGAATAGTGTCCCATCATTGGTATCAGTGGGAGGAATAGTGTCCCATCATTGGTGTCAGTGGGAGGAATAGTGTCCCATCATTGGTGTCAGTGAGAGGAATAGTGCCCCATCATTGGTGTCAGTGGTAGGAATAGTGTCCCATCATTGGTGTCAGTTGGAGGAATAGTGTCCCATCATTGGTATCAGTGGGAGGAATAGTGTCCCATCATTTGTGTAAGTGGGAGGAATAGTGTCCCATCATTGGTGTCAGTGGGAGGAATAGTGTCCCATCATTGGTATCAGTGGGAGGAATAGTGTCCCATCATTTGTGTAAGTGGGAGGAATAGTGTCCCATCATTGGTGTCAGTGGGGGGAATAGTGTCCCATCATTGGTGTCAGTGGGAGGAATAGTGTCCCATCATTGGTGTCAGTGGGGGGAATAGTGTCCCATCATTGGTGTCAGTGGGAGGAATAGTGTCCCATCATTGGTGTTAGTGGAAGGAATAGTGCCCCATCATTGGTATCAGTGGGAGGAATAGTGCCCCATCATTGGTATCAGTGGGAGGAATAGTGCCCCATCATTGGTGTCAGTGGGAGGAATAGTGCCCCATCATTGGTGTCAGTGGGAGGAATAGTGTCCCATCATTGGTGTCAGTGGGAGGAATTCTTCCCCGTTGGGTCAGCGACGGGAATAATGCCTCAAGCGCCGGATAAAGGCAAGCAAAGGGCCGCAGTTTGGAGAGCACTGGATTCGATTATAGATGGAAGGAGATTATAGAAAGAGTAGGTGGAGGTGATTGGATGGGGAGCAGGGAGGCGCTGGGAGCGGTGCATGGCAAGGGAGCACCCCAGAACCTGCAGATTAGAGAGGTGGGGGTAATTGATGTAGCGGTGATTGTAAGAGAAGCTCTCAGAAGTTGAGACCTGCACTGGGGTTGGTGGCACCCCTAGAACCTACAAATTGGTGGGGTGGAGGTGCTCTGAGGAGTTGTAATCTGTGCTGAGATTGGGAGCACCCCCAAACCTGCAGATTGGAGAGATGTGGGGGAGAGGATTATGATGTAGAGGTGATTGGTAAGGGAAGCTCTGAGAAGTTGAGATCTGCACTAGAGCTGGGGGCGGGCCCCCCAGAACCTGCAGATTAGAGGTGCGAAGGGGAGTATTTGGGGGTGTTGGATAATGAGACAGTGTGGATATTGCAGGCGTTACCACTTTTAAGAGCAATGGCTTTCCCAGGCAGTTTGGGGGTTATCATTTGTCATAATGTACCCCCCCCCCCCCCCAAACCTTACAGCAGCTTGTGAAATTCCTGTAGACCGTCTTCTGTGTTCAGGTCTGTAATGAGAGGGGCGAGGTGGGGAACTACTTATGGCTGTAATGAGGGTGGTAGGACAGGTCATACGAAGGTGGGAGGAAGGACTGGGGGGGTGAAGGAAGGTCAGCGATCTGGTTCTCATCTCCTTTTTTTCCTTCAGGCTCTGATGTGGTGGATTGGCTGTATCACCATGTTGAGGGCTTCCAGGACCGACGGGAGGCTCGTAAATTTGCCAGTAATTTACTGAAAGCGGGGTTCATCCGGCACACGGTGAACAAGATCACCTTCTCCGAGCAATGTTACTACATCTTTGGGGACCTCTCTGGCTGTGAGAACTGTAAGTATTTGATGGGGTTCCCGTCCATAAGAGGTTCCCTCTCGGGATCATCATTGGGCTCTGCCCCCCCCCCCCCCAAAAAAAAAACACGGCTAAACCCCCCCCCCCCCCCCCCCCCCCCCCGGCTAAACCTATCTCTAATCTTTCTTTTCCAGACATGGCTAATCTATCGCTGAATGATAATGATGGATCTAGCGGTGCCTCTGATCAGGATACTCTGGCTCCTCTTCCTCTCCCCGGAGCGTCACCTTGGCCTCTTCTTCCCACCTTCTCCTATCAGTATCCAGCTCCTCATCCATACAGCACACAACCTCCGGCATACCACGAGCTCTCCTCCTACAGCTATGGCCTGGGCAGTGCCGGGAGCCAACACAGTGAAGGTGAGTGTCAGTGCCATCCACTCCGAACCTATAGCTAGGTCCTAGTCTTCATTTCCTGAATCCATCCTTACACTCCTTTTTTATTGAGGAATCCTTCCATCTGTCCTTTTCAGAGGAGACTCAATGATGGGCTCCGGCAGTCCTTTTAGGATAGACTTTGGAGGGCACTAGGAGTTCCTAAGGGGCACTATGGGGGTGGGCGGGGGGGGGGGGTTCCTGGAAGCTATTTTGATAGACTCTGGAGAAACGTGTATACTGTTTTCGGAGAGGCTTTTGGGGGGCACTCTGGTCGCCTTTTGTTGGAAAGACTTTGGGGGTGAATATGGAAACTTATTGAGGAGAGACTCCAGAGGGTTCTGGAGGGTTTTTGCTGCCATTTTTGGGAGGACTCTGGCTGCCCTTTTGTAGGAGACTTTGGCTTCATTTTTAGAAAGGTTCTTGCTGCCCTTCTAGAGACTTTGGGGTGCTCTAGTTGCCTCTTTAGGAAGGACTGTGGGAGGGGTTGAATGGCCTTTTGGGGGACGCTGGGGCTGCTGTGTGATTCTGGTCAGCTGATTTTGGTTTCCTTTTTTTCTTTGCTCCAGGGAGTCGGAGCAGCGGATCTACTCGTAGTGATGGAGGCCGTGGAGTGCAGAAAGAAGAGCGATCTGGAGGTGGTGGAGACTCTAAATCGGGATCTGGCAGCGAGTCTGAATACTCCACACGTAGTAGCGTTAGGAGGGGTGGAGCAGAGACGGGTCCACCCAGCGAACGTTCTGTGCGCTCTCAGCCTCCTCACCACCCTCCTCACCACCCTCATCACCACCCTCATCACCCACCGTCAATCCATTCTTACCCGGCTCCGGGTGTCCCCCTCTCCTATAACCCCATGATGCTCATGATGATGCCATCACCTCCTCTTCCTCCACCCTCATCTTGTCCTCCTTCCTCATCCGTCCCCCCTGGTGCTCCTCCCCTTGTCCGTGACCTTGCCTCAGTTCCTCCCGAGCTGACTGCCAGCCGCCAATCATTTCACATGGCCATGGGCAACCCCAGTGAATTCTTTGTGGATGTGATGTGACAACATCCTCGGATACTGAGCCCGTTCCTCTCTCCATAGTATTAAGGTGCCGCCCATCTAGATCTGAGGTGGTTGGATTTAGAATGGCGCGTACTCCCTACATTGCCATTATTGTACGGCCTACAATGACTGACCAATTACTGAGCCCCAGGTCAATTTCTGGCCTACTAGGAGGCTGTCCCCATGAGAAGCTCCTCTCTCCTAGCAGATATCCAGACACTCCATAGTTAAAGCTGGAGGCTCTCCTGAGATGTTGGGGTGGGTTAGGGCTGGAGGCTCTCCTGAGATGCTGGGGTGAGTTAGGGCTGGAGGCTCTCCTGAGATGCTGGGGTGCGTTAGGGCTGGAGGCTCTCCTGAGATGTTGGGGTGGGTTAGGTTTGAAGGCTCTCCTGAGATGCTGGGATGGGTTAGGGCTGGAGGCTCTCCTGAGATGCTGGGGTAGGTTGGGGCTGGAGGCTCTCCTGAGATGCCGGGGGTGGGTTAGGTTTAAAGGCTCTCCTGAGATACCGGGGGTGGGTTAGGGCTGGAGGCTCTCCTGAGATGCTGGGGTGAGTTAGGGCTGGAGGCTTTCCTGAGATGTTGGGGTGGGTTAGGTTTGAAGGCTCTCCTGAGATGCTGGGGTGGGTTAGGGCTGGAGGCTCTCCTGAGATGCCGGGGGTGGGTTAGGTTTAAAGGCTCTCCTGAGATACCGGGGGTGGGTTAGGGCTGGAGGCTCTCCTGAGATGCTGGGGTGGGTTAGGTTTGAAGGCTCTCCTGAGATGCATGGGTGGGTTAGGGCTGGAGGCTCTCCTGAGATGCCGGGGGTGGGTTAGGTTTGAAGGCTCTCCTGAGATGCTGGGGTGGGTTAGGGCTGAAGGCTCTCCTGAGATGCCGGGGCTGGGTTAGGTTTGAAGGCTCTCCTGAGATGCTGGGGTGGGTTAGGGCTGGAGGCTCTCCTGAGATGCCGGGGTGGGTTAGGTTTGAAGGCTCTCCTGAGATGCCGGGGGTGGGTTAGGTTTGAAGGCTCTCCTGAGATGCCAGGGGGTGGTTTAGGTTTGGGGTTTGTTCCTGGTATGTGAGCACACCCGTGGTCTGTCCTCCGGCCGGACGTTTCTCCTGATTTATTCTGTGACTGACACTCATTGTAGCAGCTTTATCCTATGTACACGCACACGTATGTACTCTAGAACAGACGGTACTCGCGCCCACTTAGGTGCAGTTATTATGAAGTATTTTTATCCCCATCCTCCATGTTAGTGTTTTTTGTTTTGCCCATTTCAGAGCTTTTGTATCATGACCGAATAACTTTATGATGAGACTTCCTTTCCCTGTCGGGGAGCTGTACGACTTTATATTGCCTATTTTACTGACACTTTTTTTTTTTTACATATATCCAATGCTGTGGCTGTGAACTTGATCGTCCTTCCAATGATGTGACCATGGAAGAGACGAGTGTGTGACCCTGAGGATTACGGAGCTTTACTCCCAGGGTTATAATAAGTGCCTCGATTACTTGCCTTTTATTGTATTTATTACCTTTTTTTTAGTGTATAAACTCAAAAATAAAAAAAAATGTTTTATAAATAGGTGGAAGAGTCTTAATTTGAAAGTATGTGTGTGAGAAGTTGTGTAGGGCTGGTTGGGTGTCTGATTGACAAGGCCTGGTTGAGTGTCTGTATGATTCTCAAGGCCTGATTTGGGTGTCTGTATGATTGCCGAGGCTTGGTTTGGGTGTCTGTATGATTCTCAAGGCCTGGTTTGGGTGTCTGTATGATTGCCGAGGCCTGGTTTGGGTGTCTGTATGATTGCCGAGGCCTGGTTTGGGTGTCTGTATGATTGCCGAGGCCTGGTTTGGGTGTCTGTATGATTGCCGAGGCCTGGTTTGGGTGTCTGTATGATTGCCGAGGCCTGGTTTGGGTGTCTGTATGATTGCCGAGGCCTGGTTTGGGTGTCTGTATGATTGCCGAGGCCTGGTTTGGGTGTCTGTATGATTGCCGAGGCCTGGTTTGGGTGTCTGTATGATTGCCGAGGCCTGGTTTGGGTGTCTGTATGATTGCCGAGGCCTGGTTTGGGTGTCTGTATGATTGCCGAGGCCTGGTTTGGGTGTCTGTATGATTGCCGAGGCCTGGTTTGGGTGTCTGTATGATTGCCGAGGCCTGGTTTGGGTGTCTGTATGATTGCCGAGGCCTGGTTTGGGTGTCTATGATTGCCAAGGCCTGGTTGGGAGTCTGTATGATTGCCAAGGCCTTTTTAGGTATCGGTATAATTGTAAAAGCTTCGTTAAGCATTGTTATGATTTGTAAAGGCCGCCTTGGGTATCGGTAAGATTGTGTAGGCTTCCTTGGTCATCGGTATCATTGTGTAGGCCTTGTTGCCCATCTGTGTGATTGTGTGGGTGGCCTTGCTGCCCATCTTGTGTAGACCTTATTGGATATTGTATGATTGTATAGGCCTGGTTGGGTATCAGGAGGCTGGGACACTGAAAAACTTAAGTTGGCCTCAGTTTTTTGCTAGTGTCCTAGGAGGATGGACTTCTGTTCTTCAGATCTGCTGGAAAAAGTTTTATTTTATTATATTTTTACTACAATTGGGGTTCCTCACTACATCGATGCCATTGTAGAGTCTAGAGCAGTGATGGCGAACCTTGGCACTCCAGGTGTTTTGGAAACTACATTTCCCATGATGCTCATGCACTCTGCTGTGTAGTTGAGCATCATGGGAAATGTAGTTCCAAAACATCTGGGGTGCCAAGGTTCACCATCACTGGTCTAGAAGATCAAGCAGTGATCCCCAAGCAGTGAACCGGTTCAGACCCTGCTCGAAAGGACATGGCAGGGCTAATCTGTAACTGACCTTCGGGCACTGGGCTCCATATTGCTCTCTAGACTCAGTTCTGGTTACCAGCTAGCTGTGAAGAGCTTTCCATGTCCAGAGCCTTAGCATTGCCTCATTGATTGTCTCTGAAGACTCGGTGAGTAGGCCGATCATATTGAGCATTGGGGGCTACCTCAGTGTTCCAATCGCTGGGGGCCTTTTAAATTCCCCCCTTGGAAGGAGTTCACACCAAGGACTGATGTAATCTTTTGGGTCAAGTGTTGTATGTGCTCCATGCTCTTTTCTGCCCTGAAGAAGCATCTCCCTAATGCTGCTTCTACTTTGCAAAGATCCATGTGGACCTCTGATCTGTAAGATTCTGCTGCCCACTTGCAGTTGGGCAAGTCCCCTTCGGCCACCTGAGCCTCCACCTACCAGCTGTTTGGTATTTTTGAGTATCTGAAGCCTTACCTTACGCACTAAGCTGCTTGGCTTCATAGCCACATGGTTGCAACATGTCTGATTCTAAACCATGGGACAGTCTCTTCCTGGTGGCCCTGGCTCCTTACACTCCACCCATGGCTGCCTCCCTGTGCTGCTTGAAATGTACATGCTTCTGAATCCTTTGTCTGCAGCTAGTCCTTTTCTCCTGAAGTCTGCCATCTATGGAGTCATTCTTATTGATGTCAGGTGTGGCCGCTGCCTCTCCACAGTCAGAGGTCCTTACCAAAGTCATTTCATGGCCTAAACAGCAACAGACGTTTGCTGACTCCAAATGCGGAGACAACAAAATGCAGTCCTGTTCTTTCGTGTCTCGCCAGTTCCTTCTGGAAGAACTTTCTTCCAAAGATTCCCAGCCTTTTGCTGTCACTACCATGAAAGAGACTATTTGCAGTACATACCACATACAAAGAAATGGGCTGACTTCAAAGTGCTACTCCCAGAGTGCTGTCCTTTTTAGAGGTCCTATGACCTTTCTAGTGAAGCTGCTCCTCCAAGTCTTCCTTTATAGACACTTGGAAATGTCTGGGCAAGATCTTTTGTTCTCCCAAACCCTTCTCTTCAATGCATATAAAGCTAACACTTCCAGATCCACATATGGGGCAGACCATTTTTTTTTTTTTTTTTTTAAGCACTAAGATTTTTATTGAAATGAATGACTGGCCTGAGACGATTGGATGGGATCTGGTTACTATGGGTGTTGATCCCTTGATCATTTGGGATCTGGTTACTATTGCCGTTGATACTTTGGTGGAATCTGTTTACTATGACCAATGATCCCTTTTTCAGATGGGATATGGTTACTATGGTCGTTGATCCCTGGGTCCGATGGAATCTGGTTACTACTGCCGTTGATCCCTTGGTCAGATGATCTGGTTACTATGGCTGTTGATTCCTTGGTCAGATGATCTGGTTACTATGGCCGTTGATCCTTTGGTCAGATGTGATTGGGATTTGGTTACTATGGCCGTTGGTCCCTAGGTCAGATGGGATCTGTTACTATGGCCATTGATCCCTGGGTCAGATGGGATCTGTTACTATGGCCATTGATCCCTGGGTCAGATAGGATCTGGTTACTATGGCTGTTGGTCCCTTGGTCAGTCTATCGGTTGGAATCTGGTTACCTAGGCTGTTGGTCCCTTGATCATAGGAACGTTTTGAAACAAATGGCCATAGCCCTTAGCCCCAGTGATGATGGACTGTTGGAGGATTTTTCTGTCAATCCAAATGCAAAAAACATTTTGGCCAGGGTGATGGACTACAAAAGCTCTGCTCAGCGTCTCATTGGGTCTATGCCAGAGGCTATCGTCAAGGATACCAGAGGCAGCAAGAACACCTTTCTTCCTCAGCCAAAGAAGCAGAATGCTGGAGGTTAAAGTGGAACTAAACCTATTAAGTTAATGTAGACCCCCCCCCCCCCAGGCCTACATTGAGTTAATGGTTTCCAAAAGCAGTTACATTTGAGGTATGAAGATGGTCACAGTTGCTTGTACTCTCAACCAAACTTTCAAGGCATCAAATGATTGGTGGTATAACTGATCACATGTACAACGCCATGGCAGATCAAACAGAGGCTATAATGGCCGCTTCCTTGGACATTGGCAAACAGTTCAGGTCCTTTAAACCCCTTCTACTTCCAGCATGCCTCAGTTATTTTGCCAGTGTCCTTGGATGATGGATGCTTGTTTAAGCTAGTCCAGATTGGCGTTTCCTCTGCAATAGCGTTGGAGGCTATACCGGGACCCTGCTGGACTGAGGATTGGGGGACTTACCTGGAATATGTCCACCAGGCTCTGAGTTGGGCCATTTTCTAGACCTGTGTTTGCCACTTAGTGCTTTCTCGGTCCAGACCAGAGCATTGCCTCAGGTGTGGCTACCTCTCTGAAAACTCACTTTAGGACCTACCTTACCAAAGGATCATTGGCCACAATCATAGTTCCCAATTTCTGTTTGTTTACCATTGAAAGGGTTAGTGCTGAGGGACTGACTTTGTCTAGTAGGTGGTGTCATGCCTGCTCTACATGTGCACATTTCCTGCCAGGAAGCTTCTTCTCACTAGTGTCTCATTGCATGTGTTATGTTATATCTCATACTTGGTCTTTGCTGCTCACCTACAGGGAACCTGGTCACCTCCGGCCAGACGTGCAGGGGGGCCTAAACCTCCCCTGCTACCAGTAATCAAGGCCGAGCTTTATACCTTGAGCAATGTTGTTCGTACTTTTTGCAATGTGACGTCGGATCCCAGAAGTATGGGGAGCAGTCCCGCTGTAAGGGCTCCCCTCCAGCTTGTGATCCGCCAATGGTTCCAGTGCTGCCTGCAGTGTACCTAATGAAGGGGCTAACATGGACAACCTAGAATATTGTCCTCTGCTGGAGATTCTGCCTTCCTCTGACTCTTTGCACCATCGGGCATGACCCCCCTCTTCTGTTCTATCCCAGGAAGATTTCAGGGTGTTTTAGAATTTAGTTGGCCTGTTTGCAGATTCTGTCTGCAGAGATGACCAACTTTTTTTTCCCTTTTGTACTCCTTCCCCTTGTAGAATTGTCTATTCTCCCTGCGCTGCTTCTGAGGCGAATCTCTCAAATTCTTTTATGGATAATGTTGCCTCTGAAGAGTAGCAGGTTGCCGCCAGTACTCCCACATCCAGACCATATTGGTTCTTCCGAAGATGTCGCTGAATGTCTTATGCCTCATCTCCTGTATGCGTCTCCTGCTAGTCAATACGTGGATGGCTCTTTGGATAAAGTGTTGTGGGTGTAAAACAAGCATGAAAAAAATGTCTCCTGCAGATGGCCTTTGAGGGCTGGTGTCTTATTTGAAGCTCTAAAGATGTCACTGGTGGGGGGTGGGGGGTATTCGTGTGCCCCAACAGAAGAGGACTGGATCTCAACCTGGCCCTTAGAGGCCAACAACAGTTCAGTTCATTTCCCCTAGGCAGCTACCTCCAAACTCAAGCCTGGTGCCCAGTTTAGCCACAAACTACGAGCTCCCAAGTCCCCCAACCCCACATATAAATCCTCTTTTGAATGAAGGAGTTTCCTTCACTTTCTACAGTGGGGGAAATATCTGGACATCTTCGATGCCTGGCTTTGGGAGGTAGTATCCAGTAGGGGTGCTGAAATTAATCGTTGCATCGATGCATCGCGATTCGGGTGTCCCCAATGCGGCATCGATGCATAAAGACCGGAAAATCGATGTTCGGTGACGTCATTACTAGCCCCGCCCCTCCCGGGAAAGCGCTCCGAGCGGATTTTTAAAAATACTTTATTTTAATTAATGTTATATTACAATAGATGCTGTGCCCCCGCTGTATGTGCTTTTTTTAAAAAAAATGTCGCTTTATACCGAATTTCTTCATAGTATTATGATCATGTGACTCCCGGCCCGTCCTGCCCCTCTCCACTCTGCTCTTCCCTCTCCGCTCTCCTCTTCCGTCTCCTGAGTCCTGACGTCAGCGGGGATTTCTCAGTCCCGCTCGCATCTCTTCTGATACGATAACTATAGTCAGCGGGCGGGACTGAGAATTCCCCGCTGACGTCAGGACTTAAGAGACACGTGAGAGGAGAGCGGAGAGGGGCGGGACGGGACGAGCCGTGAGTCACATGATCGGAGGAATTCGGTATGAGGTGACATTGTTTTTTTAAAAGCACATACAGCGGGGGCACAGCATCTATTGTAATATAACATTGCTTAAAATAAAGTAATTGTGGGGGGTTAGTGATGGCTGCATTGTTTGGGCACAGATGGCTGAGTTTGACAGGCACAAGTGGCTGCGTTTGGACGGGCACAGGTGGCTGCGTTTGGACGGGCACAGGTGGGGCTGCATTTGATGGGGGAGGTTCAGTATTTTTCAGTTTGGTCGGTAATCGTGATGCATCGTGGAATCGAATCGAAGACCAGATAATCGGAATCGAATCGAATCGTGAGACCAGTGAAGATGCGCACCCCTAGTATCCAGTGGCCTACAAGCTAGACTTCAGCTCCTGACTTTATTCCAACTTGCCCATCTCACGGTACAGATTAACAGATCTCTATGCAGGCCTTGGTGGCTATTCTGGAGCATGAGGTTATTACTCCACTACTGGTGGTGGAAGGGTCCTGTTCCTGAACAGGAAGGGGGCACCTGGGTCTAAAGGGCTCAAATGTGTTAATTCAGGCTCAGGAATTCTGCATGGAATCAGCCAGATCTTTCATCTCCTCCCTTCATCAGGAACATTTTCTGGCACAGATCCTTTTCCATCACTGAGTCTCCCAGAAGAGCTCCTACTAATGTGCATCTCTTTATTGGATATCATCTATCCATTGTGATTGGGTTGTGCTGGCCAAAAAAAAAAAAAGTGTCAGGAAGTCCCCACCCATGCATAACCTCCCAGCTACTCAGAGCGTCAGCTTTTCTGCTCGTGTCTCAGGTGATGGACTCTGTGAAGATTCTGCACAATAATTATTTCTTTCAGCCACTTTTTACCCCCCTCAAGATTCCATCTGGAATTAGGAGATGAGCTTATCCAGATCTGTTGCCTACAGTGGTCAGCTAAGAGGATTGAATCCTGTGCTGGACACGTGGAGACTGTCCTTAAGGCGGAGTTCCACCCTAAAGTGGAACTTCCGCTCATCGGATTCCTCCCTCCCTCCGGTGCCTCAATTGGCACCTTTCAGGGTGGAGGGGGTTGCAGATACCTGTATAATACATGTATCTGCACCCACTTCCGGGAATAGCTAGCCGCAAATTCCCGCCCACCCCCGTTGTGTTCTGGGAAACACACAGTTCCCACAACACAACGGGGACCAGTGTAGACGCGCAGCGCGACTCGCGCATGCGTAGTAGGGAACCGGGCAGTGAAGCCGCAATGCTTCACTTCCTGATTCTCTGACCAATGACGGTGGGGGCAGCCGAGAGACGAGCGATCGATCGGCTTCCGACATCGCTGGACCCTGGGACAGGTAAGTGTCCATTTATTAAAAGTCAGCAGCTGCAGTATTTGTAGCTGCTGGCTTTTAATATTATTTGTTTGAGTGGACCTCCTCTTTAACATCAGCACTGGTGTGTGTGTGTATAATTTTCTCCTTTGGGACTGGCAGGGTGTTTTTCAGGGCCAGGGTGGTGATCCCCAGCAGGGGAGTCGTGTCCCTGAAGGCTCTTGTGGCAGGGAACGTTTGGAACTGCTCTTGGGGGAGGGCCCCAGTGGAAGCTCTACCACTGCTGGTACCCAGAAGAGAACACGAAGGCCCATGGAAAACAAGGGTATTATGTGCTCCTACCTACCTTTTTGATTGCAGTTTCTTGTTTTAAACCTTATCTACCAGCTGCCCTAAACGCCGTCTAGCGCTGGTGGAGCTTGGGGGTGGGCTGGGAGGCTCTTGGTGCCAATTGGCATAGACGGGGGTTTTTCCCCTATCCCCACGTGCCCAGGAACACAGGTGACGGAAGGGCAGGCATGTTATGGAAGGGGCAGAGTCAGCTCACTATCCTCAGGTGAGATCACTATGATTTGGAGTATTCCTGAGAGGGATCCGGCAGTAACCTATCGTAATAAGACCCTCAAGGTTCAGTGGATGAGGTCCTGATGCTTCATCCAAACATCCTGAGCCCTTATTCAAAGGCTCTTTGTTCTTGTGGGGACATCCCTACAACTTGCGATGGCAGCTGTAGGGGGATGTCAAAGCCTCAAGGTTTGGGCTAATCAGCTGTCCAAAGACCTTGATGGCGGTGATAGAGAGCCACCCTGGAAGACAACTTTGGGAAAATTGGACACGTAGTTCCCGCCCCTCTTCCTTTGTTTCATGATTTGCTACAAAATCACCTACACCTGAAGCCCTGCCTAATGGGGAGGAGTTATGCCTAGGAGGGAATGTTCATGTTCTTTTTGGCCAATGTGCAATCGCTTAACCCACCTCAGCTCCTGTTGCTTCGTTGCTGTGGCACAGATATTACCTCTGCATCCTAGCTGGGGATGCTCCAACTTCTGCTAAATTTTGTCATTTGTACCATGACAGCCGGGTCCTCCCCAACCAACAATCTGATCTGCAACATGGCAAACCTGAGTACCTAATAAATAGGAAAGTGTTCGACCTTCTGAACCCCCCACTGCCAGTGTCTGCCCCTTCTGTTCCCATCCTTCCCGGAGCAGTCAGTCCTCTGGATGGTAGAGGAGGAAGTCTGCTCCTGCCCTGATGGCATACTTCATCTGCTGCAAGGAAAGTAACCTTCCTCCTACAGATGTATCAAAGGGTTGAGTCCTGACCTTTCTGCAATCATATTAGGTGATAGTAGGTGAGGTTGAAAAAAAAGTCCAACCTATGTACCATCAAGGAGCAGATCTCAGAATTGGTGGCCTTGATCCACAGAACGCAAGCTTCAGAGCTTTGTATGGAGTGTCACCCATATGGTTCCCCGGGAATTGAATTTCCTCTTCAGAAATCACCTTTTGCACCTATTAGGACTATTCCCTTTTCCTCGCACATTCCTTGGGGCCAATGCCTGATCTGCTGGTCTTATCCTATAAAGCCCCCTTTGTGGTCGTACACAAGAAGGTCATGGTAAGGCCCAGAATTTCCTCAAGTAGTTTCAACTCAACCTGGACATCGTTCTTCTTCTGTCCGTCTCCATCGGTGGTAACTCCATTGGCTGGAGTTTGCAGAGGAAGAATTACATCCAATTAGAAAGGCTGGACTCTTGTTGTCAATCCTGATGGTCTCCGTAAGGCTAAAGCAGCTTCTCATTGGCTCAAAGAAAATCACCATTCGAGCCTTTAGGATTGTCTCTCAGATTTGTAAGGCTGCACATCACACACAGCCTCCAGGAACCCCTTTACACACACCCCGTACCCCAAAATTACACACCACATGTCGGCTCCAGGATGCTCCTGAAATACCCCATATCCCCTCCCACCCCAGAGATCACACACAGTCCAAGATTGCACACGGTGTATTTCTGGCACAATCGGTAGAGTTATAAGGCATTTGTGAATTCGTACATCTGGAATAAATTACAGTCTAGGAACCGTCCCCGACCTTCCCTCAGAATCCCAGCGGGTGAGACGCCACCACCCCGCCGTTCTCTATCAGGGCGGAGGAGACTGAACGAAAGTTTCTGAAGAGAGCGGATCCCCCTCCTCCAGTGCGCAGGCTCTTCAGGTTTCCCCGGACGCGCTCCGCTGCCTGGAAGAAGAGAAACAAAATGAAGATGAAGAAGCTTCACCTAGACAGATCTCTAGATCTACGTCCGGACGGACAGACACACACTCACCTCCGCACACCAAATGTCACACAGGATCTTCTCATGGACGGCGGTGGGGAGACCCTCCGAGAGAGTGCGAGACGACCTGAAATACAAGAGATCCACCACCAACCAATCAGCTCCTTCCTCTCTAATGGAGGCGGTATCTTTATATCAGATCCAACATGGCTTCCATCATCCCCTTTCCAGAATATAGTGAGCCGCAGAGCCACTATCTACCCCCCCCAAGAACACAGGGAGCCACTATGTACCCCAACCCCCCCCCCCCCCCCCAGAACACAGGAAGCCCTTACCTACCCCAACCCCCCCCAGAACACAGGGAGCCACTACCTACCCCAACCCCCCCCCCCCAGAACACAGGAAGCCCTTACCTACCCCAACCCCCCCCCCCCCCCCAGAACACAGGAAGCCCTTACCTACCCCAACCCCCCCCCCCCCCCCCAGAACACAGGAAGCCCTTACCTACCCCAACCCCCCCCCCCCCCCCCCCAGAACACAGGGAGCCACTACCTACCCCAACCCCCCCCCCCCCCCCCAGAACACAGGGAGCCACTACCTACCCCAACCCCCCCCCCCCAGAACACAGGGAGCCACTACCTACCCCAACCCCCCCCCCCAGAACACAGGAAGCCCTTACCTACCCCAACCCCCCCCCCCCCCCCCCCAGAACACAGGAAGCCCTTACCTACCCCAACCCCCCTCCCAGAACACAGGAAGCCCTTACCTACCCCAACCCCCCCCCCCCAGAACACAGGAAGCCCTTACCTACCCCAACCCCCCTCCCAGAACACAGGAAGCCCTTACCTACCCCAACCCCCCCCCCAGAACACAGGAAGCCCTTACCTACCCCAACCCCCCCCCCCAGAACACAGGAAGCCCTTACCTACCCCAACCCCCCGCCCCAGAACACAGGGAGCCACTACCTACCCCAACCCCCCCCCCCCCCCCCAGAACACAGGAAGCCCTTACCTACCCCAACCCCCCCCCCCAGAACACAGGAAGCCCTTACCTACCCCAACCCCCCCCCCAGAACACAGGGAGCCACTACCTACCCCAACCCCCCCCCCAGAACACAGGAAGCCCTTACCTACCCCAACCCCCCCCCCCCCCCCCCCCAGAACACAGGAAGCCCTTACCTACCCCAACCCCCCCCCAGAACACAGGAAGCCCTTACCTACCCCAACCCCCCCCCCCAGAACACAGGGAGCCAATACCTAGCCCAACCCCCCAGAACACAGGAGCCACTACCTACCCCAACCCCCCCCCCCCCCAGAACACAGGAAGCCCTTACCTACCCCAACCCCCCCCCAGAACACAGGAAGCCCTTACCTACCCCAACCCCCCCCCAGAACACAGGAAGCCCTTACCTACCCCAACCCCCCCCCCCAGAACACAGGAAGCCCTTACCTACCCCAACCCCCCCCCAGAACACAGGAAGCCCTTACCTACCCCAACCCCCCCCCCAGAACACAGGGAGCCACTACCTACCCCAACCCCCCCCCCCCCCCCAGAACACAGGAAGCCCTTACCTACCCCAACCCCCCCCCCCAGAACACAGGGAGCCACTACCTACCCCAACCCCCCCCCCCCCCCCCCAGAACACAGGAAGCCCTTACCTACCCCAACCCCCCCCCCCCAGAACACAGGGAGCCACTACCTACCCCAACCCCCCCCCCCCCAGAACACAGGGAGCCCTTACCTGCCCCAACCCCCCTCCCAGAACACAGGAAGCCCTTACCTACCCCAACCCCCCCCCCCAGAACACAGGAAGCCACTACCTACCCCAACACCCCCCCCACCCCCCCCCCAGAACACAGGAAGCCCTTACCTACCCCAACCCCCCCCCAGAACACAGGAAGCCCTTACCTACCCCAACCCCCCCCCCCCCCCCAGAACACAGGAAGCCCTTACCTACCCCAACCCCCCCCCCCAGAACACAGGAAGCCCTTATCTACCCCAACCCCCCCCAGAACACAGGAAGCCCTTACCTACCCCAACCCCCCCCCAGAACACAGGAAGCCCTTATCTACCCCAACCCCCCCCCCCCCGAACACAGGAAGCCCTTATCTACCCCAACCCCCCCCAGAACACAGGAAGCCCTTACCTACCCCAACCCCCCCAGAACACAGGAAGCCCTTATCTACCCCAACCCCCCCCCCCCCCCCGAGAACACAGGGAGCCTCTACCTACCCCAACCCACCCCCCCCCCAGAACACAAGGAGCCACTACCTACCCCAACCCCCCGCCCCCCCCCCCCCCCCCCCGAGAACACAGGGAGCCTCTACCTACCCCAACCCCCTCTCTCTTTCCCTCCCTCCCCCCAGAACACAGGGAGCCCTTACCTACCCCAACCCCCCTCTCTTTCCCTCCCTCCCCCCAGAACACAGGGAGCCACTACCTACCCCCCCGGGAACACAGGGAGCCACTACCTACCCCAACCCCCCCTCTTTTTTTTCTCCCTCCCCCCAGAACACAGAGAGACACTACCTACACCTACCCCAACCCCCCCCTCTCTTTCCCTCCCTCCCCCCAGAACACAGGGAGCCCCTATCTACCCCAACCCCCCCCTCTCTTTCCCTCCCCCCAGAACACAAGGAGCCCCTACCTACTCCAACCCCGCCCCCCCCTCCACAACACAGGGAACCCCTACCTACTACCCCCCCCAGAACACAGGGAACCCCTACCTACTACCCCCCCCCAGAACACAGGGAGCCACTACCTACCCCACCCCCCTCTCTCTTTGTCTCCCCTTCCCCCAGAACACAGGGAGCCCCTACCTACCCCAACCCCCCCTCTCTTTCCCTCCCCCCAGAACACAAGGAGCCTCTACCTACTCCAACCCCCCCCAACACAGGGAACCCCTACCTACTACCCCAACCCCCCCCCCCCCCAGAACACTCTCTCTCCAGGAAGCCCCTACCTACCCCAAACCCCCAGAACACGGAGCTCTCTCCCTCCACAGGGAGCCCCTACCTACCCCAACTCCCTCCTCTTTCCCTCCCCCCAGAACACAGGTAGCCCCTACCTACCCCAACCCCCCCTCTCTCTTTCCCTCCCCAGAACACAGGGAGCTTTCTCTCTCTCTCTCCACAAGGAGCCCCTACTTACCCCAACCCCCCCAGAACACTCTCTCTCCAGGGAGTTCCTACCTACCCCAAACCGCCCCCCCCCCCCCCCCCCCCAGAACTCAGGGTGCCCTCCCTCCACAGGGAGCCCCTACCTACCCCAACCCTATAACATGTGGGCGGAGTATTACCTGCCTACCCCCTCCCCCAGAATACAAGCTGCCACTACCAGCCCCCACCCTCTACAGTGGGCTGAGTCACACCTACCTGGAGAGCACAGCGATCATGGCGTAAAGATCAATGGCGGCATCAGCGATTCTGTGCAGTATAAACTGTTCATCTGTGGAGGGAATGAGAGCGAATCAGCAGAGAGACCTCACAAAATGGGAGGAGACAGTACCGCCTACCTAACGTGAACCGGTCATAACCGGGAGGGACTAATACACAGCGAAGGATGAGTCTCCATCGTGTTGCTGCAATCAGATCTGGACTTTCCTTGGCCGCCACCCCCTCCTTAGTCTTCCATTAGTACTTTAATATAAATGGGTGGGACTGGGAGGTAGGAAGGGGCGGGGCTGGGAGGTAGGAGGGGGCGGGGCTGGGAGGTAGGAGGGGGCGGGGCTGGGAGGTAGGAGGGGGCGGGGCTGGGAGGTAGGAGGGGGCGGGACTAGGAGGTAGGAAGGGGCGGGACTAGGAGGGGGCGGGGCTGGGAGGTAGGAAGGGGCGGGACTGAGAGGTAGGAAGGGGCGGGACTGAGGTAGGAAGGGGCGGGACTGAGAGGTAGGAAGGGGCGGGACTGAGAGGTAGGAAAGGGTGGGACTAGGAGGGGGCGGGGCTGGGAGGTAGGAGGGGGCTGGGAGGTAGGAGGGGGTGGGGCTGGGAGGTAGGAGGGGGTGGGACTGAGAGGTAGGAAGGGGTGGGACTGAGAGGTAGGAAGGGGTGGGACTGAGAGGTAGGAAGGGGTGGGACTAGGAGGGGGCGGGGCTGGGAGGTAGGAGGGGGCGGGGCTGGGAGGTAGGAGGGGGCTGGGAGGTAGGAGGGGGCGGGGCTGGGAGGTAGGAAGGGGTGGGACTGAGAGGTAGGAAGGGGTGGGGCTGAGAGGGGGCGGGGCAGGACAAACGGCTCGTCAATGTGGACCTCCTCCGGTGGATTGGTGACATGTTGGTGGGAGGTCTATAAAGCTCCGGCTCTGATCCCAACTGAATATCAAGGACTGTGCAAAAGTCTTAGGCAGGGCAGAGAAATGCTGTGAAGGAAAAATTAATGAAAATTGAGATTTCTGGCATAATTTTTTGATTGATTTACAAAGTGAGGGTCCAAATCCATCCAATATTTGGGGTGACCACCCTTTGGCTTCAAACCAACATCAGTTCTTACACCCGTAATGTACAAACCCCCCCCTCCACCCCCCCCACCGTCAGATTTTGTAGGATTGGAGTCAAGTATATAATTAACCAATTATACCAAGCAGGTGTTAATGATCATCAAATAGGATGACAAACAGTCATTAACTGAAATAAACAGCTGTGTAGGAGGCTTAAAGCTGGGTGAGGAACAGCCAAACTCTGCTAGTAAGGTGGGGAGTCTTGTCCCCGGTCATCCACCATGGCTGAGCTCCACAACCAGACACAAGCTACTTCTACAGCATCAGCGAGGCGTCTCCCAGGCAGAGATTTCATAGCAGACGGGGGTTCAAGATGTGGGGAGCGTAGACGCAGTGGTCAGGGAAGGTTGACGTGTGTGACTCAGTGGTGAATGTGAAATATTTGGCTGTAGCAGGAGGCAGTTTGTTGGGGGAAGGGCTGGAAAGCGGTACAATGATGAATGTCTGCAGCCAACTGTGAAGCATGGTGGAGGTTCCTTGCAAGTTTGGGGCTACATTTCAGCCAATGGAGTTGGAGATTTGGTCAGGATAAATGGTGAGAAATCCAGGCAGATACTTCTCCATCGTATCATACCACCAGGGAGACGTATGATTGGCCCCAAATGTATTCTGCAGCAGGGCCACCCCCCCCCATCCCACCCCCCTCCAAACATCCAGCCAATGTCATTCAGAACTATCTTCAGTGTAAAGGAGGAGTCCTGGAAGGGATGGTTTGGCCCCCACAGAGCCCTGATCTCACCATCATGGAGTCTGGGATGAAGGATTGGAGGCGGCCGACATCCACAGAAGATCTGTGCTTAGTTCTCCGAGATGTACATAGAACAACTTACCTGACACGGAACCGCCTACAACAACCTACCTGCCGAGTTCCTTCTCACACTGGGTGCAAACCTACCTAGAAGGCGGCAGGCGGGGGCACCCCAAATATTGATATATCTTCCTTAGTTTTTTTATTATCAACACTTTGATGTCTGGAAGCTTTTCTTCATTTACAGCATCACACCGGCCTTTTCCACAGTAGTGAGTGATTATAAAATTGTGTGTAAACACACACACACACACACACACACATATATATATATATTCTCCACTCACACGCACAATATAGACACACCCAGAGTAATATCACCTCTGAGGGGCGCTGACGATCATTATTTACAGTGACCACAGGGGGGCGCTCACTCTACACTCCCACCATTCAATGAATACAAGGTGTTCCCTGATTGGACGAGTTGGAGAGGCGGGGCAGTGAGGTGTCAGTCATGTTTATTGAATGGCGGTGGTACCACGTGAGCGCCCCCCTGTGGTCAATGACTCCTCACATGGCGGCAATCACTATAAATATATGAAGACGCCGTGCCAAGCTGGACCAATGTGAGGGTACCTGGGAGGGGCCACACTGCCCACCTCACCCCAATACCTCTAATGTTACTATAGAGAGAAGCAGAAATCCCCAATATAGAGACAATCTTACCCACAATCCTCTTCCCGTATTTCACCAGAACTTCCTCCACCACCAATCCGAACTCTTCCAGAGCACCAACAGCCTGAAACCAGGAAAAATACTGTACTCACCAGGCTCTGCCCACAATACCACCACCACCAGGCTCCACCCACAATACCACCACCACGGGCTCCACCCACAATACCACCACCACCAGGCTCCATCCACAATACCACCGGGCTCCGCCCAAAATACCACCACCACCAGGTTCCGCCCACAATACCACCACCGGGCTCCACCCACAATACCACCACCACGGGCTCACCCACAATACCACCACCACCAGGCTCCATCCACAATACCACCGGGCTCCACCCACAATACCACCACCACAAGGCTCCACCCACAATGCCACCACCAACGGGCTCTGCCCACAATACCACCCCTGGGTTCCGCCCACAATACCACCACCACCGGGCTCCGCCCACAATGCCACCACCAGGCTCCACCCACAATACCACCCCTGGGTTCCGCCCACAATGCCACCACCAGGCTCCACCCACAATACCACCCCTGGGTTCCGCCCACAATGCCACCACCACCGGTCTCCACCCACAATACCACCACCACCGGGTTCTGCCCACAATGCCGCCACCACCACGGGGCTCCGCCCACATTACTATCGCCATGCCCCACCCCTAATACTATCATCGTGCTCCGCCCACATTGCTACCACCATGCCCCACCCCCTAATGCTACTACAATGCTCCACCCCTAATACACAATGCTACTGCCATGCCCCACCCCACCCCCTAATACTACTACTGCCATGCTCCACCCCTAATACTATTGTTGTGCTCCACCCACATTGCTACCACCACGCTCCACCCATCATACCATTGCCGTTCTCCGCCCACATTACTACCACCATGCTCTGCCTACCATGCTAACGCTGTGCTCCACCCACATTTACTACCGCCAAGCTCCACCCCTAATACTAACACCCTCCCAGTTCACTGACCCCTCCCACTTCCACCACTTACCAGTCCTGCACTCTTCTCCATCTCTGGATGGACGTGTCCTTTAAGGGTGAGTCCCGTTCCCAGACCGGCCCTCCTACAGGGAGACAATGGGGCAAATAATATGACTGACAGCAAGCCCAACCCCCCTCCAAATATTACTTCCCCCTCCCCCACCTTTTGGCTCTCCGCACCCCCTCCCTCAGCAGTAGTTGGGGGTCACTCAGTGGATTGGCGACGGCCTTCTGGAGAGATTTCAGCTCCTTTCCAGCGCTCTGTGGAGGAATGAAGGGTGAGAGGTTAATGGCGGCACGGTGTGGGGGGAGGGGGATGGAGAGGTGGATAGAGGGGGAGGCAGTTATGGGGGGGGGGATGTAGAGGGAGATGGAGAGGGGAAGAGGGGGGGGAGGCAGTTATGGGGGGGGGATGTAGAGGGAGATGGAGAGGGGAAGAGGGGGGGAGGCAGTTATGGGGGGGGATGTAGAGGGAGATGGGGATGGAGGAGGGGGGTGCGGGAGAGGGGGGGCAGTTATGGGGGGGGATGAGGAGGAGGGCGAGGGGAGGGGGGCAGTTATGAGGTGGGGGGATGGAGGGGGAGAAGGGAAGGGGGAGGTTGGAGGCGGAGAAGGGAAGGGTGAGGGTGGATGGAGAGGGCGAGGGGAAGGGGGGGGAGAAGTAATGAGGGGGAGGGGGGGAGTAATGGGGGGATGAGGAGGAGGGCGAGGGGAAGGGGGGAAGTAATGGGGGGGATGAGGAGGGAGGGCGAGGGGAAGGGGGGGATGGAGGGGGAGAGGGGGGGCAGTTATGGGGGGGGGATGGAGAGGGCGAGGGGGAAGGGGGGGGGGACAGTTATGGGGGGGGGTGTGGAGAGGGCGAGGGGAAGGGGTGAGGGGGAAGAGGCATGGAGAGATTGAGGGGAAATAGTTATGGGGGGAGTGGAGAAGGGGGGGATGGAGGGGGAGAAGGGAAGGGGTGAGGGGGGTGGAGAGGGGGAAGGGGGATGGAGAGGGCGAGGGGAAGGGGGGGGAGGGAGGGGGAAGTTATGGGGGGGGAGATGGGGGAAGTGGTGAGGGGGAAGGGGGATGGAGAGGGCGAGAAGGGGGGGTGGAGGGGGAGAAGGGAAGGGGTGAAGGGGGTGAATGGCGAGGGCGAGGTGGGGAAGTTTTGGGGGGGGGGGGAGATGGAGAGGGCGAGGGAGAAGGGAAGGGGTGAGGGGGAAGAGGCATGGAGAGGGTGAGGGGGAATAGTTATGGGGGGATGGAGGGGGAGAAGGGAAGGGGTGAGGGGGGTGGAGAGGGCGAGGTGGGGAAGGGGGGGAGGGAAGGGGTGAGGGGGGTGGAGAGGGCGAGGTGGGGAAGTTATGGGGGGGGGATAGAGAGGGGCAAGGGGAAGGGGGGGATGGGAGGGGAGAAGGGAAGGGGTGAGGGGGGTGGAGAGGGCGAGATGGGGAAGGGGGGGGAGGGAAGGGGGTGAGGGGGGTGGAGAGGGCGAGGTGGGGAAGTTATGGGGGGGGGGTAGAGAGGGCAAGGGGAAGGGGGGGAAGGGGAGGGGGGGAGGGGTGAGGGGGGTGAATGGCGAGGGCGAGGTGGGGAAGTTTGAGGGGGGGGGGACAAGGTACCTGCAGTCCATTGAGGGCAACAAACAGCCTGAGGATGTCATTAGTTCCTTCAAAGATTCGGAAAATGCGCAAATCGCGGAGAACGCGTTCCACTCCGCCGTCCTGGAAGAGGAGAAAAAGATCGGAAACACAGAAGGACAACCCACCCAATCCTGGGGCCCCCAGAAGCTCCCCCCCCAGTGTCCATAGGCCGACGCCCCCAGAGAGGAGGAGTGGAGGGCACGGCGCGCAGTACACACAGCGGAGAGGAGATGGCGCCGGCGCTCACCTTCATGAATCCGGTTCCTCCCAGAATTTGGATACATTCATCGGTCACCGCCCACGCCGCTTCCTGAGGACAAACAATCGTCACATATTACAGAAGAACAGCCAATCCCGTCCCTCCTTTCATACACGGGAGGAATGGGATTGGCTGCGATGGAGTCACATGTTCTATACGGATAGCGATCGCTCCTCACCGAACCGAAGACTTTACTGATGGCGGCTTCTATCTGGAAGTCCTTCGCCCCGGAATCCATGTTTGCGCTGATCATGTACGCCATCGACTGGGGGAGACAAGAGACAGGAAATTATTACCCTACATGGGGGGGAGGGGCAAACTATGAAGAAGAAAAAAGACCCCAAAACATTGCAGAGAGCGGCGTGTGCTACAAGGGGAGGGGACAGAACACACGGGGGAGGGGACAGAACACAAAGCGGGGGGAGGGGACAGAACACACGGGGGAGGGGACAGAACACAAAGCGGGGGGGAGGGGACAGAACACACGGTGGGGGGGAGGGGACAGAACACACGGCGGGGGGGAGGGGACAGAACACAAAGCGGGGGGGAGGGGACAGAACACACGGCGGGGGGGAGGGGAGGGGACAGAACACAAAGCGGGGGGGAGGAGACAAAACACACGGTGGGGGGGAGGGGACAGAACACAAAGCGGGGGGAGGGGACAGAACACAAAGAGGGGGGGAGGGGTTTACCTCGGTGACGTACTGCAAGACCGCCATTCGCGCCAACTTCTCCTGAATGACGCCAAATGTGTGCAGCTTACTTCCAAACTGCGTGCGATTGGTGGCGTGATCCACCTGATGTGTCCAATGGGAAGAAAGACAAGTTACCACCGGCACAGCGCCCCTCCCATTACTCATAACTCCTCCCACTACTCAAATTTCATTCACAACTCCTCCCACCTCATTTTCTATAACTCCTCCCACTTCCTTCCATAATTCTCATCATATGACTCCGCCCATTACCATCTATAAACATTTCACCCCAATGGCCACTTATTAAACTCATCAGCTCCTCCCCTTATCGTGTGACTTCATAAACTCTGACCTATGGCTCCACCTGTCAGTTTAGCTCCTCCCATTAGTCTGCTCTCTTCTGCCCCTGGTGGGGACATGGGGTGCTGCACTCACCGCTCTCTGGATCATTCCCTTCATGGTTCCGGACAGAGCAGCGGCCATCCCGAAGCGGCCATTGTTGAGGATATTCATCGCCACCTTGAACCCGTTTCCCTCGCCTCCGAGTACATTCTCCGCCGGGACTCGGACCTCATCGAAGTGCAGAGCGGCTGTGTTACTGGCCCGGATACCCAACTTCTTATCCGGGGGGCCACTAGGAGAGACCCCAACCATTGTCAAAGGTCAGCTTCAAGCAGCTCAGAAGGAAAGCAAGTGCAGGTCAATAAAGTTCATTCATCTCTCCAGCTTACCGAGGGGTCCCCCCCCCCCCAATATAAATCACTGATCTCTCCTCCCCCGCACAGGTCCCAGCCCTGATATTGGCTCCAATGTATTACAAAGTCCCAGCCACCCCATTCACCGCCATATTCCCATCACTCACTGTGACACGCCTTCTCCCCTCTCCACGATGAACGCTGTGATCTTCTCCTTCATCTCTCCACTGGACGGGTCGGGGATTTGAGTTTTGGCAAAAACCGTGAACAGGTCAGCGATTCCTCCGTTACTGCAAGACAGATGAGACGTGGTAAATACACCACTAATGAGAGCATTATCTGGACAGAGACTGGACCACCATAAGAAGCCAACATACACCAGATTCCCCGAGACAGGACTACCATGAGAAGGAGACATACACCAGATTCCCACCGGACCACCATAAGAAGCCAACATACACCAGATTCCCCCGAGACAGGACCACTATGAGAAGGAGACATACACCAGATTCCCACCGGACCACCATAAGAAGCCGACATACACCAGATTCCCCCGAGACAGGACTACCATGAGAAGGAGACATACACCAGATTCCCACCGGACCACCATAAGAAGCCGACATACACCAGATTCCCCCGAGACAGGACCACCATGGGAAGCCAACATACACCAGATTCCCCCAGATCGGACCACCATGGGAAGCCAACATACACCAGATTCCCCTGAGACTGAGACCGGACCACCATAAAAAGCCGACATACACCAGATTCCCCGAGACAGGACTACCATGAGAAGGAGACATACACCAGATTCCCACCGGACCACCATAAGAAGCCGACATACACCAGATTCCCCGAGGCAGGACTACCATGAGAAGGAAACATACACCAGATTCCCACCGGACCACCATAAGAAGCCGACATACACCAGATTCCCCCGAGACAGGACCACTATGAGAAGGAGGCATACACCAGATTCCCAGAGATCGGACCACTATAAGAAGCCAACATACACCAGATTCCGAGACAGGACTACCATGAGAAGGAGGCATACACCAGATTCCCAGAGATCGGACCACCATGGGAAGCCAACATACACCAGATTCCCCTGAGACTGAGACCGGAACACCATAAGAAGCCGACATACACCAGATTCCGAGACAGGACTACCATGAGAAGGAGACATACACCAGATTCCCCGAGATCGGACCACTATAAGAAGCCAACATACACCAGATTCCCCCAGATCGGGCCACCATGGGAAGCCAACATACACCAGATTCCCCTGAGACTGAGACCGGACCACTATAAGAAGCCAATATACACCAGATTCCCTGAGATTGGACCACCATAAGAAGCCAACATACACCAGATTCCTCGAGATCGGACCACCATAAGAAGCCAACATACACCAGATTCCTCGAGATCGGACCACCATACACCAGATTCCCCCGAGACCGGACCACCATAAGAAGCCAACATACACCAGATTCCTTGAGATCGGACCACCATAAGAAGCCAACATACACCAGATTCCTTGAGATCGGACCACCATAAGAAGCCAACATACACCAGATTCCAGGAGACTGGATGTACACCGATACAGACATACGCCATATTGGACCGAAAAGGTCATCTCACCTGATCCAGAGTTTGCCCCCATTCATGGTATAGAAGCTTCCGCAGGGGCTCTTCTTTGCTGTGGTTCGGATTGATGCGGCGTCTGATCCACTGGACGGTTCCGTCAGACAAAATGCTGCAATCGTCTCACCTAGATTGGAACGGGTGAGGGGGGGGGGTCATACAAGAGGGTTAGGGTGCCAAGACCAATGGGCAGCTCTACCACTGGCAAGAATTCCTCAGACAACTATTACAGAAGATTGATCACTGTCATTGGTGATAAAGGGGGCAATACACAGGATTAAGGGGGTGCAAACTTCTGAACGGGGGGGGGCATTTCATTGGTTTGTTGTATGATTGGGCCGTTCTGTTATCACCTCCAGTTACAGAATAAGAATCTCATAATAATATAAGAAATACAAGAAATGGGTTTTCCTGATCACTCATCCATCCTGTACAGTGAGGGGGAAAAAAAAGGATTTGATCGGCTGATTTTGTGTCAAACGATCGTCTATAATTTTATTGGTCGGTTTATTATAACAGTGAGAGACAGAATAACAAAAATATTCAAAAAAGTTCTAAATTGATTTGCATTTTAATGAGTGAATAAGTATGTGAACCCTTCACAAAACATGACTTTTAGTTGGTGGAGAAACCCTTGTTGGTGATCACAGAGGTCAGACGTTTCTTGGAGTTGGCCTCCAGGTTTGCACACATCTCAGGAGGGATTTTGTCCTCTTTGCAGATCCTCTCCAAGTCATTAAGGTTTCCAGGCTGACGTTTGGTAACTCGAATCTTCAGCTCCCTCCACATATTTTCTATGAGATTAAGGTCTGGAGACTGGCTGGACCACTCCAGGACCTTCATGTGCTTCTTTTGGAGCCACTCCTTTGTTGCCTTGGCCCTGTGTTTTGGGTCATTGTCATGCTGGATGACCCATTCATGACCCATCTTCAATGCCCTGGCTGAGGGAAGGAGGTTCTCACCCAAGATTTGATGGTACATGGCCCCGCCCATCATTTCTTTGATGCAGTGAAGTTGTCCTGTCCCCTTAGCAGAAAAACACCCCCAAAGCATAATGTTTCCACCTCCATGTATGACGGTGGGGGATGGTGTTCTTGGGGTCATAGGACCTCCATGTATGATAGTGGGGGATGGTGTTCTTGGGGTCATAGGACCTCAATGTATGACGGTGGGGGATGGTGTTCTTGGGGTCATAGGACCTCCATCTATGACAGTGGAGGATGGTGTTCTTGGGGTCATAGGACCTCCATGTATGACGGTGTTCTTGGGGTCATAGGACCTCCATGTATGACGGTGGGGGATGGAGTTCTTGGGGTCATAGGTCCTCCATGTATGACGGTGGGGGATGGAGTTCTTGGGGTCATAGGACCTCCATGTATGACGGTGGGGGATGGTGTTCTTGGGGTCATAGGACCTCCATGTATGACGTGGGGGATGGAGTTCTTGGGGTCATAGGACCTCCATGTATGACTGTGGGGGGGTGGAGTTCTTGGGGTCATAGGACCTCCATATATGACGGTGGGGGATGGTGTTTTTGGGGTCATAGGACCTCCATGTATGACGGTGGGGAATGGTGTTCTTGGGGTCATAGGTCCTCCATGTATGATGGTGGGGGATGGTGTTCTTGGGGTCATAGGTCCTCCATGTATGACGGTGTTCTTGGGGTCATAGGTCCTCCATGTATGATGGTGGGGGATGGTGTTCTTGGGGTCATAGGTCCTCCATGTATGACGGTGGGGGATGGTGTTCTTGGGGTCATAGGACCTCCATGTATGATGGTGGGGGATGGTGTTCTTGGGGTCATAGGACCTCCATGTATGACGGTGGGGAATGGTGTTCTTGGGGTCATAGGACCTCCATGTATGACGGTGGGGGATGGAGTTCTTGGGGTCATAGGACCTCCATGTATGACGGTGGGGGATGGTGTTCTTGGGGTCATAGGACCTCCATGTATGACGGTGGGGGGGTGGTGTTCTTGGGGTCATAGGTCCTCCATGTATGACGGTGTTCTTGGGGTCATAGGTCCTCCATGTATGATGGTGGGGGATGGTGTTCTTGGGGTCATAGGTCCTCCATGTGTGACGGTGGGGGATGGTGTTCTTGGGGTCATAGGACCTCCATGTATGACGGTGGGGGATGGTGTTCTTGGGGTCATAGGACCTCCATGTATGACGGTGGGGGATGGTGTTCTTGGGGTCATAGGACCTCCATGTATGACGGTGGTATTCTTGGGGACATAGGACCTCCATGTATGATGGTGGGGGATGGTGTTCTTGGGGTCATAGGACCTCTATGTATGACGGTGGGGGGATGGTGTTCTTGGGGTCATAGGTCCTCCATGTATGATGGTGGGGGATGGTGTTCTTGGGGTCAATAGGTCCTCCATGTATGACGGTGGGGGATGGTGTTCTTGGGGTCATAGGACCTCCATGTATGACGGTGGGGGATGGTGTTCTTGGGGTCATAGGACCTCCATGTATGACGGTGGGGGATGGTGTTCTTGGGGTCATAGGTCCTCCATGTATGACGGTGGGGGATGGTGTTCTTGGGGTCATAGGACCTCCATGTATGATGGTGGGGGATGGTGTTCTTGGGGTCATAGGACCTCCATGTATGACGGTGGGGATTGGTGTTCTTGGGGTCATAGGACCTCCATGTATGACGGTGGTATTCTTGGGGACATAGGACCTCCATGTATGATGGTGGGGGATGGTGTTCTTGGGGTCATAGGACCTCCATGTATGATGGTGGGGGATGGTGTTCTTGGGGTCATAGGACCTCCATGTATGACGGTGGGGGATGGTGTTCTTGGGGACATAGGACCTCCATGTATGATGGTGGGGGATGGTGTTCTTGGGGTCATAGGACCTCCATGTATGACGGTGGGGGGATGGTGTTCTTGGGGTCATAGGTCCTCCATGTATGATGGTGGGGGGTGGTGTTCTTGGGGTTAATAGGTCCTCCATGTATGACGGTGGGGGATGGTGTTCTTGGGGTCATAGGACCTCCATGTATGACGGTGGGGGATGGTGTTCTTGGGGTCATAGGACCTCCATGTATGACGGTGGGGGGGTGGTGTTCTTGGGGACATAGGACCTCCATGTATGACGGTGGGGGATGGTGTTCTTGGGGTTATAGGACCTCCATGTATGACGGTGGGGGATGGTGTTCTTGGGGTCATAGGACCTCCATGTATGACGGTGGGGGATGGTGTTCTTGGGGTCATAGGACCTCCATGTATGACGGTGGGGGATGGTGTTCTTGGGGTCATAGGACCTCCATGTATGACGGTGGGGGATGGTGTTCTTGGGGTCATAGGACCTCCATGTATGACGGTGGGGGATGGTGTTCTTGGGGTTATAGGACCTCCATGTATGACGGTGGGGGATGGTGTTCTTGGGGTCATAGGACCTCCATGTATGACGGTGGGGGGGTGGTGTTCTTGGGGACATAGGACCTCCATGTATGACGGTGGGGGATGGTGTTCTTGGGGTTATAAGACCTCCATGTATGACGGTGGGGGATGGTGTTCTTGGGGTCATAGGACCTCCATGTAGGACGGTGGGGGATGGTGTTCTTGGGGTCATAGGACCTCCATGTATGACGGTGGGGGATGGTGTTCTTGGGGTCATAGGACCTCCATGTAGGACGGTAGGGGATGGTGTTCTTGGGGTCATAGGACCTCCATGTATGACGGTGGGGGATGGTGTTCTTGGGGTCATAGGACCTCCATGTATGATGGTGGGGGATGGTGTTCTTGGGGTCATAGGCAGCATTCCTCCTCCTCCAAACACGGCAAGTTGAGTTGATACCAAAGAGCTTGATTTTGGTCTCGTCTGACCACAACACTTTCCCCCAGTTCTCCTCTGAATCATTCGATCTTCATTAGTAATCTCCAGACGGACCTGTACATGTAATTTCCTGAGCAGGGGGACCTTGCGGGGGCTGCAGGATTTCAGTCCTTCACGGTGTAGTGTGTTACCGATTGTTTTCTTGGTGACTATGGTCCCAGCTGAGATCATTGACAAGATTCTCCCGTGTAGTTCTGGGCTGATTCCTCACCGTTCTCCTGATCATTGAACCTCCACCAGGTGAGATCTTGTATGGAGCCCCAGACCGAGGGAGATCGATCGTTATTTTGTGTTTCCTCCATTTGTGAATAATCCCACCAACTGTTGTCACCCTCTCACCAAGCTGCTTGGCGATTGTCTTGTAGCCCATTCCAGCCTTGTGTAGATCTACAATCTTCTCCCCGACATCCTTGGACAGATCTTTGGTCTTGGCCATGGTGGAGAGATTGGAATCTGATTGCTTCTGTGGACAGTTGTCTTTTATACAGGTAACAAGCTGAGATTAGGAGCACTCCCTATAAGAGAGAGAAAGAGAGAAAAGAAAGAAGAGAAGAGTGCTCCTAATCTCAGCTCCTTACCTGTATAGAAGACACCTGGGAGCCAGAAATCTTGATGATTGATCGGGGATCGAATACTTATTTCACTCATTGTATATTCCCAATTCTCCAATTGGGGGAGGGCACACTTTACAGCACAAATGTATTCCTCTCCCTCCATTACCTCCTCACTGACTCCTATATACCCCTCTCCGTCCATTACCCCCTCACTGACTCCTATATACCCCTCTCCCTCCATTACCCCCTCACTGACTCCTATATACACCTCTCCCTCCATTACCCCCTCACTGACTCCTCTATACCCCCCCTCCCTCCATTACCCCTCACTGACTCCTATATACCCCCTCCCTCCATTACCCCCTCACTGACTCCTATATACCCCTCTCCCTCCCATTACCCCCTAACTGACCTCCTATATACCCCTCTCCCTCCATTACCCCCTCACTGACTCCTATATACCCCTCTCCTCCCTCCATTACCCCCTCACTGACTCCTATATACCCCTCTCCCTCCATTACCCCCTCACTGACTCCTATATACCCCTCTCCCTCCATTACCCCCTCACTGACTCCTATATACCCCTCTCCCTCCATTACCCCCTCACTGACTCCTATATACCCCTCTCCCTCCATTACCCCCTCACTGACTCCTATATACCCCTCTCCCTCCATTACCCCCTCACTGACTCCTATATACCCCTCTCCCTCCATTACCCCCTCACTGACTCCTATATACCCCTCTCTCTCCATTCCCCCCTCACTGACTCCTATATACCCCTCTCCCTCCATTACCCCCTCACTGACTCCTATATACCCCTCTCCCTCCATTACCCCCTCACTGACTCCTATATACCCCTCTCCTCCCTCCATTACCCCCCTCACTGACTCCTATATACCCCTCTCCCTCCATTACCCCCTCACTGACTCCTATATACCCCTCTCCCTCCATTACCCCCTAACTGACTCCTATATACCCCTCTCCCTCCATTACCCCTCACTGACTCCTATATACCCCTCTCCCTCCATTATCCCCTCACTGACTCCTATATACCCCTCTCCCTCCATTACCCCCTCACTGACTCCTATATACCCCCCTCCCTCTATTACCCCCTCACTGACTCCTATATACCTCCTCTCCCTCCATTACCCCCTCACTGACTCCTATATACCCCTCTCCCTCCATTACCCCCTCACTGACTCCTATATACCCCTCTCCCTCCATTACCCCCTCACTGACTCCTATATACCCCTCTCCCTCCATTACCCCCTCACTGACTCCTATATACCCCTCTCCCTCCATTACCCCCTCACTGACTCCTATATACCCCCCTCCCTCCATTACCCCTCACTGACTCCTATATACCCCTCTCCCTCCATTACCCCCTCACTGACTCCTATATACCCCTCTCCCTCCATTACCCCCTCACTGACTCCTATATACACCTCTCCCTCCATTACCCCCTCACTGACTCCTATATACCCCTCTCCCTCCATTACCCCCTCACTGACTCCTATATACCCCTCTCCCTCCATTACCCCCTCACTGACTCCTATATACCCCTCTCCCTCCATTACCCCCTCACTGACTCCTATATACCCCTCTCCTCCCTCCATTACCCCCTCACTGACTCCTATATACCCCCCTCCCTCCATTACCCCCTCACTGACTCCTATATACCCCCCTCCCTCCATTACCCCCACACTGACTCCTATATACCCCTCTCCCTCCATTACCCCCTCACTGACTCCTATATACCCCTCTCCGTCCATTACCCCCTCACTGACTCCTATATACCCCCCTCCCTCCATTACCCCCCTCACTGACTCCTATATACCCCTCTCCCTCCATTACCCCCTCACTGACTCCTATATACCCCCCTCCTCCCTCCATTACCCCCTCACTGACTCCTATATACCCCCCTCCTCCCTCCATTACCCTCTCACTGACTCCTATATACCCCCCTCCCTCCATTACCCCCTCACTGACTCCTATATACCCCTCTCCCTCCATTACCCCCTCACTGACTCCTATATACCCCTCTCCCTCCATTACCCCCTCACTGACTCCTATATACCCCTCTCCCTCCATTACCCCCTCACTGACTCCTATATACCCCCTCCCTCCATTACCCCCCCACTGACTCCTATATACCCCTCTCCCTCCATTACCCCCTCACTGACTCCTATATACCCCTCTCCTCCATTACCCCCTCACTGACTCCTATATACCCCTCTCCTCCCTCCATTACCCCCTCACTGACTCCTATATACCCCTCTCCCTCCATTACCACCTCACTGACTCCTATATACCCCTCTCCTCCATTACCCCCTCACTGACTCCTATATACCCCTCTCCCTCCATTACCCCCTCACTGACTCCTATATACCCCTCTCCCTCCATTACCCCTCACTGACTCCTATATACCCCTCTCCTCCATTACCCCCTCACTGACTCCTATATACCCCTCTCCCTCCATTACCCCTCACTGACTCCTATATACCCCTCTCCTCCATTACCCCCTCACTGACTCCTATATACCCCTCTCCCTCCATTACCCCTCACTGACTCCTATATACCCCTCACTGACTCCTATATACCCCTCTCCCTCCATTACCCCCTCACTGACTCCTATATACCCCTCCCCTCCATTACCCCCTCACTGACTCCTATATACCCCTCTCCCTCCCTCCATTACCCCCTCACTGACTCCTATATACCCCTCTCCCTCCATTACCCCCTCACTGACTCCTATATACCCCTCTCCTCCCTCCATTACCCCCTCACTGACTCCTATATACCCCTCTCCCTCCATTACCCCCTCACTGACTCCTATATACCCCTCTCCCTCCATTACCCCCTCACTGACTCCTATATACCCCTCTCCTCCCTCCATTACCCCCTCACTGACTCCTATATACCCCCTCTCCCTCCATTACCCCCTCACTGACTCCTATATACCCCTCTCCTCCCTCCATTACCCCCTCACTGACTCCTATATACCCCTCTCCCTCCATTACCCCCTCACTGACTCCTATATACCCCCCTCCCTCCATTACCCCCTCACTGACTCCTATATACCCCCTCACTGACTCCTATATACCCCTCTCCCTCTATTACCCCCTCACTGACTCCTATATACCCCCCTCCCTCCATTACCCCTCACTGACTCCTATATACCCCTCTCCTCCATTACCCCCTCACTGACTCCTATATACCCCTCTCCTCCATTACCCCCTCACTGACTCCTATATACCCCTCTCCCTCCATTACCCCCTCACTGACTCCTATATACCCCTCTCCCTCCATTACCTCCTCACTGACTCCTATATACCCCTCTCCCTCCATTACCTCCTCACTGACTCCTATATACCCCCTCCCTCCATTACCTCCTCACTGACTCCTATATACCCCTCTCCTCCATTACCCCCTCACTGACTCCTATATACCCCTCTCCCTCTATTACCCCCTCACTGACTCCTATATACCCCTCTCCCTCCATTACCTCCTCACTGACTCCTATATACCCCTCTCCCTCTATTACCCCCTCACTGACTCCTATATACCCCTCTCCTCCATTACCCCCTCACTGACTCCTATATACCCCTCTCCTCCATTACCCCCTCACTGACTCCTATATACCCCTCTCCTCCATTACCCCCTCACTGACTCCTATATACCCCTCTCCCTCTATTACCCCCTCACTGACTCCTATATACCCCTCTCCTCCATTACCCCCTCACTGACTCCTATATACCCCTCTCCCTCCATTACCCCCTCACTGACTCCTATATACCCCTCTCCTCCCTCCATGACCCCCTCACTGACTCCTATATACCCCTCTCCCTCCATTACCCCCTCACTGACTCCTATATACCCCTCTCCTCCCTCCATTACCCCCTCACTGACTCCTATATACCCCTCTCCCTCCATTACCCCCTCACTGACTCCTATATACCCCCCTCCCTCCATTACCCCCTCACTGACTCCTATATACCCCCTCACTGACTCCTATATACCCCCTCTCCCTCTATTACCCCCTCACTGACTCCTATATACCCCCCTCCCTCCATTACCCCTCACTGACTCCTATATACCCCTCTCCCTCTATTACCCCCTCACTGACTCCTATATACCCCTCTCCCTCCATTACCTCCTCACTGACTCCTATATACCCCTCTCCCTCCATTACCTCCTCACTGACTCCTATATACCCCTCTCCTCCATTACCTCCTCACTGACTCCTATATACCCCTCTCCCTCTATTACCCCCTCACTGACTCCTATATACCCCTCTCCCTCCATTACCCCTCACTGACTCCTATATACCCCTCTCCTCCATTACCCCCTCACTGACTCCTATATACCCCTCTCCTCCATTACCCCCTCACTGACTCCTATATACCCCTCTCCCTCTATTACCCCCTCACTGACTCCTATATACCCCTCTCCCTCCATTACCCCCTCACTGACTCCTATATACCCCTCTCCTCCATTACCCCCTCACTGACTCCTATATACCCCTCTCCCTCCATTACCCCCTCACTGACTCCTATATACCCCCTCACTGACTCCTATATACCCCTCTCCGTCCATTACCCCCTCACTGACTCCTATATACCCCTCTCCTCCATTACCCCCTCACTGACTCCTATATACCCCTCTCCCTCTATTACCCCCTCACTGACTCCTATATACCCCTCTCCCTCCATTACCCCCTCACTGACTCCTATATACCCCTCTCCCTCCATTACCCCCTCACTGACTCCTATATACCCCTCTCCTCCCTCCATTACCCCCTCACTGACTCCTATATACCCCTCTCCCTCCATTACCCCCTCACTGACTCCTATATACCCCCTCTCCTCCATTACCCCCTCACTGACTCCTATATACCCCTCTCCCTCCATTACCCCCTCACTGACTCCTATATACCCCTCTCCCTCCATTACCCCCTCACTGACTCCTATATACCCCTCTCCTCCCTCCATTACCCCCTCACTGACTCCTATATACCCCTCTCCCTCCATTACCCCCTCACTGACTCCTATATACCCCTCTCCCTTTATTACCCCCTCAATGACTCCTATATACCCCCCCTCCCTCCATTACCCCCTCACTGACTCCTATATACCCCTCTCCTCAGTCCATTACCCCCTCACTGACTCCTATATACCCCCTTCCTCCATTACCCCCTCACTGACTCCTATATACCCCTCTCCCTCTATTACCCCCTCACTGACTCCTATATACCCCTCTCCCTCTATTACCCCCTCACTGACTCCTATATACCCTCTCCCTCCATTACCCCCTCACTGACTCCTATATACCCCCCTCCCTCCATTACCCCCTCACTGACTCCTATATACCCCCCTCCCTCCATTACCCCCTCACTGACTCCTATATACCCCTCTCCCTCCATTACCCCTCACTGACTCCTATATACCCCCCTCCCTCCATTACCCCCTCACTGACTCCTATATACCCCTCTCCCTCCATTACCCCCTCACTGACTCCTATATACCCCCCTCCCTCCATTACCCCCTCACTGACTCCTATATACCCCTCTCCCTCCATTACCCCCTCACTGACTCCAATATACCCCCTCCCTCCATTACCCCCCTCACTGACTCCTATATACCCCTCTCCTCTCCATTACCCCCTCACTGACTCCTATATACCCCTCTCCCTCCATTACCCCTCACTGACTACTATATACCCCTCTCCCTCCATTACCCCCTCACTGACTCCTATATACCCCCCTCCCTCCATTAGCCCCTCACTGACTCCTATATACCCCCCTCCCTCCATTAGCCCCTCACTGACTCCTATATACCCCCTCCTCCCTCCATTACCCCCTCACTGACTCCTATATACCCCCCTCCCTCCATTACCCCCTCACTGACTCCTATATACCCCTCTCCCTCCATTACCCCCTCACTGACTCCTATATACCCCTCTCCCTCCATTACCCCCTCACTGACTCCTATATACCCCTCTCCCTCCATTACCCCCTCACTGACTCCTATATACCCCCCTCCCTCCATTACCCCCTCACTGACTCCTATATACCCCTCTCCCTCCATTACCCCCTCACTGACTCCTATATACCCCCTTCCCTCCAGTACCCCCCTCACTGACTCCTATATACCCCTCTCCCTCCATTACCCCCTCACTGACTCCTATATACCCCCTTCCCTCCATTACCCCCTCACTGACTCCTATATACCCCTCTCCCTCCATTACCCCTCACTGACTCCTATATACCCCTCTCCTCCGTTACCCCCCTCACTGACTCCTATATACCCCTCTCCTCCCTCCATTACCCCCTCACTGACTCCTATATACCCCTCTCCCCTCCATTACCCCCCTCACTGACTCCTATATACCCCCCTCCCTCCATTACCCCCTCACTGACTCCTATATACCCCTCTCCCTCCATTACCCCCTCACTGACTCCTATATACCCCTCTCCCTCTATTACCCCCTCACTGACTCCTATATACCCCCCTCCCTCCATTACCCCTCACTGACTCCTATATACCCCTCTCCTCCCTCCATTACCCCCTCACTGACTCCTATATACCCCCTCCCTCCATTACCCCCTCACTGACTCCTATATACCCCTCTCCCTCCATTACCCCCTCACTGACTCCTATATACCCCTCTCCCTCCATTACCCCCTCACTGACTCCTATATACCCCTCTCCCTCCATTACCCCCTCACTGACTCCTATATACCCCTCTCCCTCCATTACCCCCTCACTGACTCCTATATACCCCTCTCCCTCCATTACCCCCACACTGACTCCTATATACCCCTCTCCCTCCATTACCCCCCTCACTGACTCCTATATACCCCTCTCCTCCCTCCATTACCCCCTCACTGACTCCTATATACCCCTCTCCTCCATTACCCCCTCACTGACTCCTATATACCCCTCTCCCTCACTCCTATATACCCCTCTCCCTCCATTACCCCCTCACTGACTCCTATATACCCCTCTCCCTCCATTACCCCCTCACTGACTCCTATATAACCCCTCTCCCTCCATTACCCCCTCACTGACTCCTATATACCCCTCTCCTCCATTACCTCCTCACTGACTCCTATATACCCCCCTCTCCCTCCATTACCCCCTCACTGACTCCTATATACCCCTCTCCCTCCATTACCCCCTCACTGACTCCTATATACCCCTCTCCCTCCATTACCCCCTCACTGACTCCTATATACCCCTCTCCTCCCTCCATTACCCCCTCACTGACTCCTATATACCCCTCTCCCTCCATTACCTCCTCACTGACTCCTATATACCCCTCTCCCTCCATTACCCCCTCACTGACTCCTATATACCCCTCTCCCTCCATTACCCCCTCACTGACTCCTATATACCCCTCTCCCTCCATTACCCCCTCACTGACTCCTATATACCCCTCTCCCTCCATTACCCCTCACTGACTCCTATATACCCCCCTCCCTCCATTACTCCCTCACTGACTCCTATATACCCCTCTCCCTCCATTACCCCCTCACTGACTCCTATATACCCCTCTCCCTCCATTACCCCCTCACTGACTCCTATATACCCCTCTCCCTCCATTACCCCCTCACTGACTCCTATATACCCCTCTCCCTCCATTACCCCCTCACTGACTCCTATATACCCCTCTCCTCCCTCCATTACCCCCTCACTGACTCCTATATACCCCTCTCCCTCCATTACCCCCCCATTACCTGAGGCCAGTCGGGGTAGATACTTCTTCTTCTGCTCTTCTGTCCCATACAGGAGGATTCCCTTGAAGCCAATGGACTGGTGAGCGCCGAGAGTGATGCCAACACCGAGATCGTGCAACCCGACAACCTCCACCAGGCGGGCGTACTGAGCGCAGGGGAGAGACCATGGAGGATGAGTGTCTGAGCAACCACATCTCACCCCACCCACCCCCAGCCCCCCTAGATCCCCCCCATCTCCACTTCCTACCCAGCCCCCCACATCTCACCCCACCCACCCCCAGCCCCCCACATCCCACCCATCTCCACTTCCTACCCAGCCCCCCACATCTTACCCCACCCACCCCCAGATCCCACCCATCTCCACTTCTTACCCAGCCCCCCTAGATCCCCACCATCTCCACTTCCTACCCAGCCCCCCTAGATCCCCCCCATCTCCACTTCCTACCCAGCCCCCCACATCTCACCCCACCCACCCCCCAGATCCCACCCATCTCCACTTCTTACCCAGCCCCCCACATCTCACCCCACCCACCCCCAGCCCCCCACCCATCTCCACTTCCTACCCAGCCCCCCTAGATCCCACCCATCTCCACCTCCTACCCAGCCCCCCACATCTCACCCCACCCACCCCCAGCCCCCCTAGATCCCACCCATCTCCACCTCCTACCCAGCCCCCCACATCTTACCCCACCCACCCCCAGCCCCCCACATCTCACCCCACCCACCCCCAGCCCCCCACATCCCACCCATCTCCACTTCCTACCCAGCCCCCCACATCTCACCCCACCCACCCCCAGCCCCCCACATCCCACCCATCTCCACTTCCTACCCAGCCCCCCACATCTCACCCCACCCACCCCCAGCCCCCCTAGATCCCCCCCATCTCCACTTCCTACCCAGCCCCCCACATCTCACCCCACCCACCCCCAGCCCCCCTAGATCCCACCCATCTCCACTTCTTACCCAGCCCCCCACATCTCACCCCACCCACCCCCAGCCCCCTAGATCCCACCCATCTCCACCTCCTACCCAGCCCCCCTAGATCCCCCCCATCTCCACTTCTTACCCAGCCCCCCACATCTCACCCCACCCACCTCCAGCCCCCCTAGATCCCACCCATCTCCACTTCTTACCCAGCCCCCCACATCTCACCCCACCCACCCCCAGCCCCCCACATCCCACCCATCTCCACTTCCTACCCAGCCCCCCCTAGATCCCACCCATCTCCACCTCCTACCCAGCCCCCCACATCTCACCCCACCCACCCCCAGATCCCACCCATCTCCACCTCCTACCCAGCCCCCCACATCTCACCCCACCCACCCCCAGATCCCACCCATCTCCACCTCCTACCCAGCCCCCCACATCTCACCCCACCCACCCCAGATCCCACCCATCTCCACCTCCTACCCAGCCCCCCACATCTCACCCCACCCACCCCCAGCCCCCCTAGATCCCCCCCATCTCCACTTCCTACCCAGCCCCCCACATCTCACCCCACCCACCCCCCAGATCCCACCCATCTCCACTTCTTACCCACCCCCACACATCTCACCCCACCCACCTCCAGCCCAGCCCCCCTAGATCCCACCCATCTCCACTTCTTACCCAGCCCCCCACATCTCACCCCACCCACCTCCAGCCCCCCCAGATCCCACCCATCTATACTTCCTACCCAGCCCCCCTAGATCCCCCCATCTCCACTTCCTACCCAGCCCCCCACATCTCACCCCACCCACCCCCAGCCCCCCTAGATCCCCACCATCTCCACTTCCTACCCAGCCCCCCTAGATCCCACCCATCTATACTTCCTACCCAGCCCCCCTAGATCCCCCCATCTCCACTTCCTACCCAGCCCCCCTAGATCCCACCCATCTCCACTTCCTACCCAGCCCCCCACATCTCACCCCACCCACCCCCAGCCCCCCTAGATCCCCCCATCTCCACTTCCTACCCAGCCCCCCACATCTCACCCCACCCACCCCCAGCCCCCCCAGATCCCACCCATCTCCACTTCCTACCCAGCCCCCCACATCTCACCCCACCCACCCCCAGCCCCCCCAGATCCCCCCCATCTCCACTTCCTACCCAGCCCCCCTAGATCCCACCCATCTCCACTTCCTACCCAGCCCCCCACATCTCACCCCACCCACCCCCAGCCCCCCCAGATCCCCCCCATCTCCACTTCCTACCCAGCCCCCCCTAGATCCCACCCATCTCCACTTCCTACCCAGTCCCCCACATCTCACCCCACCCACCCCCAGCCCCCCTAGATCCCCCCATCTCCACTTCCTACCCAGCCCCCCACATCTCACCCCACCCCACCCCCAGCCCCCCTAGATCCCACCCATCTCCACTTCCTACCCAGCCCCCCTAGATCCCACCCATCTCCACCTCCTACCCAGCCCCCCTAGATCCCACCCATCTCCACTTCCTACCCAGCCCCCCACATCTCACCCCACCCACCCCCAGCCCCCCCAGATCCCACCCATCTCCACTTCCTACCCAGCCCCCCTAGATCCCACCCATCTCCACCTCCTACCCAGCCCCCCTAGATCCCACCCATCTCCACTTCCTACCCAGCCCCCCACATCCCACCCATCTCCACCTCCTACCCAGCCCCCCACATCTCACCCCACCCACCCCCAGCCCCCCTAGATCCCACCCATCTCCACCTATTACCCAGCCCCCCACATCCCACCCATCTCCACCTCCTACCCAGCCCCCCACATCTCACCCCACCCACCCCCAGCCCCCCTAGATCCCACCCATCTCCACTTCCTACCCAGCCCCCCACATCTCACCCCACCCACCCCCAGCCCCCCTAGATCCCCACCATCTCCACTTCCTACCCAGCCCCCCACATCTCACCCCACCCACCCCCAGCCCCCCCAGATCCCACCCATCTCCACTTCTTACCCAGCCCCCCACATCTCACCCCACCCACCCCCAGCCCCCCACATCCCACCCATCTCCACTTCCTACCCAGCCCCCCTAGATCCCCCCCATCTCCACTTCCTACCCAGCCCCCCTAGATCTCACCCATCTCCACCTCCTAGCCAGCCCCCCATAGATCCCAACCATCTCCACTTCCTACCCAGCCCCCCACATCCCACTCCACCCTTCTTCACTTCCTACTCAGCCCCCCTAGATCCCACCCATCTCCACCTCCTACCCAGCCCCCCACATCCCACTTCACCTCCTACCCAGCTCCCCTAGATCCCACCCATCTCCACTTCCTACCCAGCCCCCCTAGATCCCACCCATCTCCACTTCCTACCCAGCCCCCCACATCTCACCCCACCCACCCCCAGCCCCACCAGATCCCACCAATCTCCACTTCCTACCCAGCCCCCCACATCTCACCCCACCCACCCCCAGCCCCCCACATCCCACCCATCTCCACTTCCTACCCAGCCCCCCTAGATCCCACCCATCTCCACCTCCAGCCCAGCCCCCTACATCCCACCCATCTCCACCTCCTACCCAGCCACCCTAGATCACACCCATCTCCACTTCCTACTCAGCCCCCTAGATCCCACCCATCTCCACCTCCTACCCAGCCCCCCTAGATCCCACCCATCTCCACTTCCTACCCAGCCCCCAACATCCCACTTCACCTCCTACCCAGCCCCCCTAGATCCCACCCATCTCCACTTCCTACCCAGCCCCCCTAGATCACACCCATCTCCACTTCCTACTCAGCCCCCCTAGATCCCACCCATCTCCACCTCCTACCCAGCCCCCCTAGATCACACCCATCTCCACTTCCTACTCAGCCCCCCTAGATCCCACCCATCTCCACCTCCTACCCAGCCCACCTAGATCCCACCCATCTCCACTTCCTACCCAGCCCCCCACATCCCACTTCACCTCCTACCCAGCCCCCCTAGATCCCACCCATCTCCACTTCCTACCCAGCCCCCCTAGATCCCACCCATCTCCACTTCCTACCCAGCCCCCCACATCCCACCCATCTCCACCTCCAGCCCAGCCCCCTACATCCCACCCATCTCCACCTCCTACCCAGCCCCCCTAGATCCCACCCATCTCCACTTCCTACCCAGCCCCCCTAGATCCCACCCATCTCCACTTCCTACCCAGCCCCCCCTAGATCCCACCCATCTCCACTTCCTACCCAGCCCCCCACATCTCACTCCACCCACCCCCAGCCCCCCTAGATCCCACCCATCTCCACCTCCTACCCAGCCCCCCCTAGATCCCACCCATCTCCACCTCTTACCCAGCCCCCCCTAGATCCCACCCAGCCCCCCACATCTCACTCCACCCACCCCCAGCCCCCATAGATCCCACCCATCTCCACTTCCTACCCAGCCCCCCTAGATCCCACCCATCTCCACTTCCTACCCAGCCCCCCACATCTCACCCTACCCACCTCCAGCCCAGCCCCCCTAGATCCCACCCATCTCCTACCCAGCCCCCCTAGATCCCACCCATCTCCACCTCCTACCCAGCCCCCCTAGATCCCACCCATCTCCACTTCCTACCCAGCCCCCCTAGATCCCACCCATCTCCACCTCCTACCCAGCCCCCCCTAGATCCCACCCATCTCCACCTCCTACCCAGCCCCCCTAGATCCCACCCATCTCCACCTCCTACCCAGCCCCCCTAGATCCCACCCATCTCCACCTCCTACCCAGCCCCCATAGATCCCACCCATCTCCACCTCCTACCCAGCCCCCCTAGATCCCACCCATCTCCACTTCCTACCCAGCCCCCCTAGATCACACCCATCTCCACTTCCTACCCAGCCCCCCTAGATCCCACCCATCTCCACCTCCTACCCAGCTCCCCTAGATCCCACCCATCTCCACTTCCTACCCAGCCCCCCACATCCCACTCCACCCATCTCCCCAGCCCCCTACAACTCACCCCCCCCCCCACCTCCACCTTCTGCCCCCAGCTGGAGACACGTGCCTACAAGACAAGCCCCTCCCACTTACCTGGGTGTTATTCAGTCCCATCCCCCCCAAGTCCACCGGGACCTGCAGGCCAAATGCTCCGAGTTCCTTCAGTCCGTTCATTGTCTTCTCCTCCACCCTCTGCAGCTCATCGTTCAGCATGGGGTCATTCACCTCCTGGGGGGGAAGGGAGAAATATGACATGACCCCCTCCATCCATTCATCAACAAGAGTGAGGGGACAACAGGACCCCCTCCATTCATCAACCAGAGTGATCAGCTAATGACTGAGGACAGGACCTCCATCCATTCACCAGAGTGATCGCCTAATGACTGAGGACAGGACCTCCTCCATCCATCAACCAGAGTGATCGGCTAATGACTGAGGACAGGACCTCCTCCATCCATCAACCAGAGAGATCGGCTAATGACTGAGGACAGGACCTCCTCCATCCATCAACCAGAGTGATCGGCTAATGACTGAGGACAGGACCTCCTCCATCCATCAACCAGAGAGATCGGCTAATGACTGAGGACAGGACCTCCTCCATCCATCAACCAGAGTGATCGGCTAATGACTGAGGACAGGACCTCCTCCATCCATCAACCAGAGTGATCGGACAATGACTGAGGACAGGACCTCCTCCATCCATCAACCAGAGAGATCGGCTAATGACTGAGGACAGGACCTCCTCCATCCATCAACCAGAGTGATCGGCTAATGACTGAGGACAGGACCTCCTCCATCCATCAACCAGAGTGATCGGCTAATGACTGAGGACAGGACCTCCTCCATCCATCAACCAGAGTGATCGGCTAATGACTGAGGACAGGACCCCCTCCATTCATCAACCAGAGTGATCGGTTAATGACTGAGGACAGGACCCCCTCTATCCATTCACCAACCAGAGTGATCGGTTAATGACTGAGGACAGGACCTCCTCCATCCATCAACCAGAGTGATCGGCTAATGACTGAGGACAGGACCCCCTCCATCCATCAACCAGAGTGATCGGCTAATGACTGAGGACAGGACCTCCTCCATCCATCAACCAGAGTGAGGGGACAATGACTGAGGACAGGACCTCCTCCATTCACCAACCAGAGTGAGGGGACAATGACTGAGGACAGGACCTCCTCCATTCATTCACCAACCAGAGGGATCGGCTAATGACTGAGGACAGGACCCCCTCCATCCATCAACCAGAGTGATCGGCTAATGACTGAGGACAGGACCCCCTCCATTCATTCACCAACCAGAGTGATCGGCTAATGACTGAGGACAGGACCTCCTCCATTCATCAACCAGAGTGATCAGCTAATGACTGAGGACAGGACCCCCTCCATCCATCAACCAGGGTGATTGGCTAATGACTGAGGACAGGACCTCCTCCATTCACCAACCAGAGTGATCGGCCAATGACTGAGGACAGGACCCCCTCCATCCATCAACCAGAGTGATCGGCCAATGACTGAGGACAGGACCCCCTCCATCCATTCACCAACCAGAGTGATCGGCTAATGACTGAGGACAGGACCTCCTCCATTCACAAACCAGAGTGATCGGCTAATGACTGAGGACAGGACCCCCTCCATTCACCAACCAGAGTGATCGGCTAATGACTGAGGACAGGACCTCCTCCATCCATCCAACCAGAGTGAGGGGACAATGACTGAGGACAGGACCTCCTCCATCCATCAACCAGAGTGATCGGCTAATGACTGAGGACAGGACCTCCTCCATCCATCAACCAGAGTGATCGGCTAATGACTGAGGACAGGACCCCCTCTATCCATTCACCAACCAGAGTGATCGGCTAATGACTGAGGACAGGACCTCCTCCATCCATTCACCAACCAGAGTGATCGGCTAATGACTGAGGACAGGACCCCCTCTATCCATTCACCAACCAGAGTGATCGGCTAATGACTGAGGACAGGACCCCCTCCATCCATTCACCAACCAGAGTGATCGGCTAATGACTGAGGACAGGACCCCCTCCATCCATTCACCAACCAGAGTGATCGGCTAATGACTGAGGACAGGATCTCCTCCATCCATTCACCAACCAGAGTGATCGGCTAATGACTGAGGACAGGACCCCCTCCATCCATTCACCAACCAGAGTGATCGGCTAATGACTGAGGACAGGACCCCCTCCATCCATCAACCAGAGTGATCGGCTAATGACTGAGGACAGGACCTCCTCCATCCATCCATCAACCAGAGTGATCGGCTAATGACTGAGGGCAGGACCTCCTCCATCCATCAACCAGAGTGATCGGCTAATGACTGAGGACAGGACCTCCTCCATCCATCAACCAGAGTGATCGGCTAATGACTGAGGACAGGACCTCCTCCATCCATCAACCAGAGTGAGGGGACAATGACTGAGGACAGGACCTCCTCCATCCATCCATCAACCAGAGTGATCGGCTAATGACTGAGGACAGGACCTCCTCCATCCATTCACCAACCAGAGTGATCGGCTAATGACTGAGGACAGGACCTCCTCCATCCATCAACCAGAGTGATCAGCTAATGACTGAGGACAGGACCTCCTCCATCCATCAACCAGAGTGAGGGGACAATGACTGAGGACAGGACCTCCTCCATTCACCAACCAGAGTGATCGGCTAATGACTGAGGACAGGACTAGGGTTGTCCCGATACCGATACTAGTATCGGTATCGGCACCGATACCGAGCATTTGCCCAAGTACTTGTACTCGGGCAAATGCTACCGATGCCTCTCCCGATACCTTGACTGTCAGCTGTGATCGGCGCGTGGGGGAGTTACAAGATTCTCCCCCAGCGGCTTTCACCAGCTTTAGTGACAGACAGCGGTGATCGCTCACAGCTGACTGTCACTGCATCCTCCGTGCCCCCTCCTTTCCTCTGTCCCTCTCAGCTGTCCCCTCCGTTCTGCTCTTATCTGTCCCCTCCGTTCTGCTCTTATCTGTCCCCTCCGTTCTGCTCTTATCTGTCCCCTCCGTTTTGCTCTTATCTGTCCCCTCCGTTCTCCCCCTCAGTTCCTCCGTCCTCCCCCTCCTTCCCTTGTGTATGGATAGAGTCAGCTGACTCTGTCCATTCACATAACTGAAACATTGTAATCTTCTGTGATTACGATGTGTCAGTTTATGAATGGAGAGAAGCTGCGGACTTCTCTCCATTCATTCTCAGTGCAGCTGACGCTGCAGAGAAAGGGACTGGGGAATCTCTATCCTCTGTCTCTTTCTCTGTCTCAAGGGGGAGATATCAGAGGTCTGTTAAGACCCCTGATATCTCACCAAAGCCCCCCAAAAGGGCTGATTAAAAAAAAAAAAAAAAAACAATAAAGAATAAAAGAAATACTATTGTAAAAAATAAAAATTGTAAAAAAAAAAAAATAACACACACATACAACGTTCACCCCCTCCCCCCCCCCCCCCAAAAAAAGCAAGCACTGTTAAAAAAAAAAAAAAAAAAATGAAAAAAAAAACACTGTCACGTGACATTAAAAAAAAAGTATCGGTAATCGGTATCGGCGAGTACTTGAAAAAAAGTATCGGTACTTGTACTCGGTCCTAAAAAAGTGGTATCGGGACAACCCTAGACAGGACCTCCTCCATTCACCAACCAGAGTGATCGGCTAATGACTGAGGACAGGACCTCCTCCATCCATCAACCAGAGTGATCGGCTAATGACTGAGGACAGGACCTCCTCCATCCATCAACCAGAGTGAGGGGACAATGACTGAGGACAGGACCTCCTCCATCCATTCATCAACCAGAGTGATCGGCTAATGACTGAGGACAGGACCTCCTCCATCCATCCATCAACCAGAGTGATCGGCTAATGACTGAGGACAGGACCTCCTCCATCCATTCACCAACCAGAGTGATCGGCTAATGACTGAGGACAGGACCTCCTCCATCCATCAACCAGAGTGATCGGCTAATGACTGAGGACAGGACCCCCTCCATTCATCAACCAGAGTGATCGGTTAATGACTGAGGACAGGACCCCCTCTATCCATTCACCAACCAGAGTGATCGGTTAATGACTGAGGACAGGACCTCCTCCATCCATCAACCAGAGTGATCGGCTAATGACTGAGGACAGGACCCCCTCCATCCATCAACCAGAGTGATCGGCTAATGACTGAGGACAGGACCCCCTCCATCCATCAACCAGAGTGATCGGCTAATGACTGAGGACAGGACCTCCTCCATCCATCAACCAGAGTGAGGGGACAATGACTGAGGACAGGACCTCCTCCATTCACCAACCAGAGTGAGGGGACAATGACTGAGGACAGGACCTCCTCCATTCATTCACCAACCAGAGGGATCGGCTAATGACTGAGGACAGGACCCCCTCCATCCATCAACCAGAGTGATCGGCTAATGACTGAGGACAGGACCCCCTCCATCCATCAACCAGAGTGATCGGCTAATGACTGAGGACAGGACCCCCTCCATTCATTCACCAACCAGAGTGATCGGCTAATGACTGAGGACAGGACCTCCTCCATTCATCAACCAGAGTGATCAGCTAATGACTGAGGACAGGACCCCCTCCATCCATCAACCAGGGTGATTGGCTAATGACTGAGGACAGGACCTCCTCCATTCACCAACCAGAGTGATCGGCCAATGACTGAGGACAGGACCCCCTCCATCCATCAACCAGAGTGATCGGCCAATGACTGAGGACAGGACCCCCTCCATCCATTCACCAACCAGAGTGATCGGCTAATGACTGAGGACAGGACCTCCTCCATTCACAAACCAGAGTGATCGGCTAATGACTGAGGACAGGACCCCCTCCATTCACCAACCAGAGTGATCGGCTAATGACTGAGGACAGGACCTCCTCCATCCATCCAACCAGAGTGAGGGGACAATGACTGAGGACAGGACCTCCTCCATCCATCAACCAGAGTGATCGGCTAATGACTGAGGACAGGACCTCCTCCATCCATCAACCAGAGTGATCGGCTAATGACTGAGGACAGGACCTCCTCCATCCATCAACCAGAGTGATCGGCTAATGACTGAGGACAGGACCTCCTCCATTCATCAACCAGAGTGATCAGCTAATGACTGAGGACAGGACCCCCTCCATTCATTCACCAACCAGAGTGATCGGCTAATGACTGAGGACAGGACCTCCTCCATTCATCAACCAGAGTGATCGGCTAATGACTGAGGACAGGACCCCCTCCATCCATCAACCAGAGTGATCGGCTAATGACTGAGGACAGGACCTCCTCCATCCATTCACCAACCAGAGTGAGGGGACAATTACTGAGGACAGGACCTCCTCCATCCATTCACCAACCAGAGTGAGGGGACAATGACTGAGGACAGGACCTCCTCCATCCATTCATCAACCAGAGTGATCGGCTAATGACTGAGGACAGGACCTCCTCCATCCATTCACCAACCAGAGTGATCGGCTAATGATTGAGGACAGGACCTCCTCCATCCATCAACCAGAGTGATCGGCTAATGACTGAGGACAGGACCTCCTCCATCCATTCACCAACCAGAGTGATCGGCTAATGACTGAGGACAGGACCTCCTCCATCCATTCACCAACCAGAGTGAGGGGACAATTACTGAGGACAGGACCTCCTCCATCCATTCACCAACCAGAGTGAGGGGACAATGACTGAGGACAGGACCTCCTCCATCCATTCACCAACCAGAGTGATCGGCTAATGACTGAGGACAGGACCTCCTCCATCCATCAACCAGAGTGATCGGCTAATGACTGAGGACAGGACCCCCTCCATCCATTCACCAACCAGAGTGAGGGGACAATGACTGAGGACAGGACCCCCTCCATCCATCAACCAGAGTGATCGGCTAATGACTGAGGACAGGACCTCCTCCATCCATCAACCAGAGTGAGGGGACAATGACTGAGGACAGGACCTCCTCCATCCATTCATCAACCAGAGTGATCGGCTAATGACTGAGGACAGGACCTCCTCCATCCATCAACCAGAGTGATCGGCTAATGACTCAGGACAGGACCTCCTCCATCCATTCACCAACCAGAGTGATTGGCTAATGACTGAGGACAGGACCCCCTCCATCCATTCACCAACCAGAGTGAGGGGACAATGACTGAGGACAGGACCCCCTCCATCCATCAACCAGAGTGATCGGCTAATGACTGAGGACAGGACCTCCTCCATCCATTCACCAACCAGAGTGATCGGCTAATGACTGAGGACAGGACCTCCTCCATCCATTCACCAACCAGAGTGATCGGCTAATGACTGAGGACAGGACCTCCTCCATTCATCAACCAGAGTGATCGGCTAATGACTGAGGACAGGACCCCCTCCATTCACCAACCAGAGTGATCGGCTAATGACTGAGGACAGGACCTCCTCCATCCATTCACCAACCAGAGTGATCGGCTAATGACTGAGGACAGGACCTCCTCCATCCATTC
>JBBGZY010003932.1:0-36839 GCA_037952925.1 Lithobates clamitans | reverse complement strand
TTACATCACAGTCACGTGACTGTGATGTAACGCGTGGGAGGAGCCAAGGACGCTCTGTGCAGATCAGCAGTTTCACACAGTGTACTGCACTGAATCTGCTCCTGTCTAAGGCGGCTGACTGCTATAGTAAAACCTGCATATGCCTTATCATTATAAGGCACACGTGAGTGGATTGAAGTTTGCCTGTGTACATTGGTATCCTAACTATTGCACAATGATTGTTTTTTTCTCTTATTTGCCTGTTTATGATTCTCACATTGGTTGTGAATAGAAGCAAAAAACACTTTGGTACTATTGAGATCAATGAGCACCTTAATTTAGCAAGTGTTTTTAAACAGCTTTGCTAGTGATCAAAAGCTCTATACCAATCAGGATTCCACACCTGTATAATTGAACCTTCTGAATACATCCCTATATATTTATTTTTATGTGGATTTTTTATGTGAATTTTTTACACATTTGGTGTCACTAATTTTTTATAGTTTTACACTATTTTGATTGTTGGATTTTTTAGGAATTTTTACTCACCGCTGGATTTATTTGACTATTTATATTTACTTTTATATTCATTTTCATGCACATTGTGAAGCGCTTCAAATATCATTATTTATTCTTTTTAAGTGACTCTGAAAACACTCTCTTTTGATAGCAGCCTCACTTGGTTTTATGTGTAATTATCAGCTATTTAGCATCACAGCGCTTTGTGTTTTATATATATCGTTTCTGGAATGTGCGACAAAGTCACAGAAAAAGGAGCATTTTGCCGCACTTTTCAGAAAACGCACTGCAAACGCAAGTCACGCTTGCAGTGCCGTTAACTGGTAATGGCACCGCAAGCGCCAGTAGAAGATAAACATTTTGCCGCCTAGCAAACACGCTACAAACATGCCAAAACGCATCACGAAAAAAACACGCCACGTTTTTGGAGCTTCTTTGGGGTATTTGAATGGGCTGCCCTATGCACAGCGAATGGAAATGCTCCAAAAACGCACAAGATACGCTCAGATATGAACGGGACCTTAATGTAGCTGAGGAGCACAAGAAATACATTCGCCTTTGTAACAAGGGATACAATGTAACGACTCCAGAGAATTCCATAGGGAAATTGGTGAATAAATATAGCCATTGGTTACAGTTATCTTCTAATCCCCCCAGCATATTTTAGAATTATTACAATGGGGTTGATGTGCTAAAACTGGAGAGTGCAAAACCTGGTGCAGCTGTGCATGGGAGCCAATCAGCTTCCAGGTTTTATTTTCAAAGCTTAACTCAGCAAGCTGAAGTTAGGGAAGCTGATTGGCTACTATGTACAGCTGCACCAGATTTTGAGATCTCCTATTTTAGTAACCACCCCTATTGTTACAAAGGCCTATGTATTTCTTCTGCTCCTCTGCTCCATCTAGTGGCCATAATGTGGAATTCTATTACTGTCCATTGTCAAAGAAGTTTTGTGAATATTTGAAAGAATATATGAAATTGCTTACTGTGATTTCACTGCACACTGTGTGCTTCTCACAATGTTCAGTAGAAGCTGCTAAATTATGCTACTAATGTATTATGTATAATTTTCTATTGTCACACAAGCGGGTGGGATCACTGCTCCCCGAGCCCACCCTTCTTGAAGCCAATGAGAGCCTCGGGCTCTAGTCAAGTGCTTTAAAAAAAACAGACAACCCATAGAAATCCATGCGTCCCGCGCCCTGCATGGAGATTAGGGGGTCAGCACCCTGTATGAGGGGCCGCTACTGAAGGTATGGTATATATAGTACATAGTTACATTGATAAAAACTGGTTTAATGTAACAAGGTATAACATACTGATGCCTGGAATTCATAAGGGGGCACTCCGCTTTCTTTGAAGAGGTTCCCTCCCACTTCTTGATGAAGGGAATTATCTTATATATGACACCGAGAAAATAAAAACCCGACAGCAGTTTAACCTTTTGCTACTTTATTCAAAGCTAAAAAAAAAAGTTTTGGATTCAGAGATTTTCTACATCTATTAGTTTCTTTTAAAAAGTAACAATGTATTAGAAAGTAACAATGTATTAGAAAGTAACAATCTATTAGAAAGTAGCGATGCATTTGAAAGTAATGTATGGAGTCCAGTTCTTTCTTATCGGGTATTTGCAGCCTATTTGCCGTATAGAAGAGCCCGGATGGAGGTGATTGCGGTTGAATCAATCTGATTGGTTGTTACTAGTTGGGACGTCACACATTGAACGCTCCTCCGGCCTCCTCGTGGTTCTGGGTCTTGTTTTGCACATTGGAAGGGTTAACGGGTCTACCGTCAAGGCCCCACCGCCGCCGCCGCCGCCTCGGCAGCATGGAAGTGCAGTTTTATGGAGCCGAGTTTGGATCCAAATCTTGAATATGTAAATAATGTCGGCTAGTAAATTGTCTTCTCTTCCTTTGCAGTAAAATTAAACCCTGCCAGCATTTCATCACAGGAAAGAAAATCATTTTAAATGGCATTTTTTTCTCTGTGTTTTACATATTCATGATCTGACTTCTCTCTTAACTGTTCGTCATTTAGAAATATGAAAGAGGATGAATTGGTTTGCATGGCCGCTGGGAAGGCCTGTAACATATCACAGTTAGGGGAGAAGGATCTGAGGATGAGAACCCCGGGGGGGGGGGGGATGGGGGCCGGGGGGGGGGTGTTTAGATCGGACACGGATATTTTGATCCAGATTTCCATTATAGCAGAACCATAGGGAATATATTGTACATAGATTGGTGGGAATTAGTGTGAAAGAAGAAGGATGTGTAAAGATGAATGTCATAGAAAAAAAAGATGCATGAGGATGTTGGGGAAAGGAGGAATAAGAATCAGTATGGAGGGGCAGGGCTGTCTTTAATCTTGATTGGGCAAACATTTTCTTGGGCCCACCCAAATTCACTTATCAACTAGCAGGCAGTGTGGGCTCAAGTGGTAGCCACTTTGGGCCCCACAACAATGACTGAGCCCGGGGCAGCTGCCCCTTTTGCCCTGCGTTAAAGATGGTCCTGTGGAGGGGGATCAGTGAGGGCGGAAGAATGAGGATTAGTGAGGAGGGGAAGAATGAGGATTAGTGAGGAGGGGAAGAATGAGGATCAGTAAGGGGGGAAGAATGAGGATTAGTGAGGAGGGGAAGAATGAGGATTAGTGAGGAGGGGAAGAATGAGGATCAGTGAGGGCGGAAGAATGAGGATTAGTGAGGAGGGGAAGAATGAGGATTAGTGAGGAGGGGAAGAATGAGGATCAGTTAGGGGGGAAGAATGAGGATTAGTGAGGAGGGGAAGAAGGAGGATTAGTGAGGAGCGGAAGAATGAGAATCAGTGAGGAGAGGAAGAATGAAGATTAGTGAGGAGAGGAAGAATGAAGATTAGTGAGGAGAGGAAGAATGAGGATTAGTGAGGAGGGGAAGAATGAGAATCAGTGAGGAGAGGAAGAATGAGAATCAGTGAGGAGAGGAAGAATGAAGATTAGTGAGGAGAGGAAGAATGAGGATTAGTGAGGGGGGAAGAATGAGAATCAGTGAGGAGAGGAAGAATGAGAATCAGTGAGGAGAGGAAGAATGAAGATTAGTGAGGAGAGGAAGAATGAGGATTAGTGAGGAGAGGAAGAATGAAAATTAGTAAGGAGAGGAAGAATGAGGATTAGTGAGGAGAGGAAGAATGAAGATTAGTGAGGAGAGGAAGAATGAGGATTAGTGAGGAGGGGAAGAATGAGGATCAGTAAGGGGGGAAGAATGAGGATTAGTGAGGAGGGGAAGAATGAGGATTAGTGAGGAGGGGAAGAATGAGGATCAGTAAGGGGGGAAGAATGAGGATTAGTGAGGAGGGGAATAAATGGGGATTAGTGAGGAGTGTAGAATGAGGATTAGTTAAGAGGGGAAGAATGAGGAAAAGTGAGGGGGGGGGGGGGAATGAGGACTGGCGAGGAGGGAAGAATAAGGATTAGTGAGGAGGATGAGAATGAGGAGAAGTGAGGAGTGGAAGAATGAGGATTAGTGAGGAGGTGAAGAATGAGGATTAGTGAGGATGAAATGTATGAGGATCGATCGATAAGTACAGGGAGGAATGAGCATTGGTACAGAAGGGTAAGAATGAGAATCCATTTGGGGGAAAAGTAAGAGGATCAATAGGAAGGGGAAGAAAGAGCAGCAGTAAGTGAGGGAAGAATGAGGATTAGTGAGGAGGGGAAGAATGAGGATTAGTGAGGAGGGGAAGAATGATGATTAGTGAGAGGGGGAAGAATGAAGTGAGGAGGGGAAGAATGAGGATTAGTGAGGAGGGGAAGAATGAGGATTAGTCAGGAGGGGAGGAATGAGGATTAGTGAGGAGGGGGGGGGGAGAATGGGGATTAGTGAGGAGGGAAAGAATGAGGATTAGTGAGGAGGGTAAAAATGAGGATCAGTTGGGAGGGGAAGAATGAGGATTGCTTGCCAGAGAAAAAAAAGAGAAAGATTGTGGAAAGGGGATGAATGAGGATCATGGGAAGATGAAGAAAGAGGATTGGTTTGGAGGTGAAGAATAAGGATCAGTTTGGAAAGGGGAGAATTAAGATCATGGATGATGGGGGGGGGGGTTCAAAAGATGATTATCACTGGGGAGGGGAAGACTAAGGCTGGCCATACACTATACAATTTTCTTATTCAATTTTCTTTAGATTTACCTTCAACTATGTAGTGCAAGGGCCTTCCTGATTGCATACAAATTAATAGAGTTTAGGTTTGACCTCATATTATATGCTTTTGGTAAATCTAAAGGAAAGTTGAACAAGAAAATTGTATAGTGTATGGCCAGCCTTAGGAATGAGAATTGGTAGGGAAAGGAAAAATGGGGATTGATGCGGAGGGGAAAAATGAAGATCAGCAGGAATATGAATAATAAGGATAATGGGGAGGGGAAGAAAGAGAATTGGTGGGGGGAGGGGGGGTAAGAACCTGTAAGGAGGTGAAGAATGAAGATAGGTGGGAAAAGGAATAATGAGGAAAGGTGTGGAGGAGGAGAAGAAGAATAAAGATTGGTGGGAAGGGGCAAAATTAGGACTGTGGGGGAAGGAAGCTGGCCATACATGGAGATAATTTCATCCGGTTCTTAATGAATGGGCCAAAATGTGCTCAGTGTGTGGCCCTGTTGGCTCCCTCCTTCCCGACATCCCTCTATCAAAGGAGCCAGGAGGAAAATTCTCAGCCAAACTGTGTCTACATCTAAATAGATGCAGGTAATGTTTGGGTAATTTGACAGTTGGCAGGGTCAACTGTCTCCATCCTGTGCAGAGGAGTAGAGGAATCTGTTACATTGAACAGAATGTGAAAAATCTATGCTGTATGTGTATGTCCCTTGTAAGTATAGAAGGGAGGGTTAAGGATCAGTATACAAGACTCTGATTTATGGATGAAATTTAATGTAGAGATTTAACTAACATACATTATAATGAATAAATTAAAATCACACACAATAAAGATCCTCCCATGTCCCATCTATAACATATAGGAAAGGTCCTCCTATCTATAACATATAACGAAGGCCCACCTTTCATAGGCATGCGCTAATCACTCTATGTGATCCCCCTACTGCGCTGGCTTCCCCCCATATCATTTACTAGCCCCTTCCTTTTGTAAATGAACACATTGAACACACTCACTCACCGTGTTCATTCACAAACTGAAGCATAGTATATGCAGTTTACTGTGCTTCAGTGTATTTGAGCTTTGGGGTGCACACCCTAATGCAATAGGCTGTGCACACCTATGCCTCCTATCTATAACATACAATGAAGGTCCTCCTATCTATAACATACAATGAAGGTCCTCCTATCTATAACATACAGTGCCTTGAAAAAGTATTCATACCCCTTGAAAGTTTCCACCTTGTGTCATGTTATAGCCAAAAATGTAAAAAAAAATTTCTGGATTTTATGGACCAACACAAAAGGGCACATAATTGTGAAAAGGAAGAAAAATGATAAATAGTTTTTCATTTTTTTTTTACAAATAAATATGTGAAAAGTGGGGGGCGGGGGGGCATTTGTGTTCAGCCCCCTTTACTCTGATACCCCTAACTAAAATCTAGTGGGACCAACTGCCCTCAGAAGTCACCTAATTGGTAAATAGAGTCCACCTGTGTGTCATTTAATCCCAGTATAAATACAGCTGTTCTGTGAAGCCCTCAGAAGTTTATTAGAGAATCTTAGTGAACAAACAGCATCATGAAGGCCAAGGAACACACCAGACAGGTCAGGGATAAAGTTGTGGAGAAGTGTAAAGCAGGGTTTGGTTATATAAAAATCACCCAAACTTTCAACATCTCACGGAGCTCTGTTCAATCCATCATCGGAAAATGGAAAGAGTAGGGCACAACTGCAAACCTACCAAGACATGGCCGTCCACCTAAACTGACAGGCCGGGCAAGGAGAACATTCATCAGAGAAGAGCCAAGAGGTCCATGGTAACTCTGGAGGAGCTGCAGAGATCCACAGCTCAGGTGGGAGAATCTGTCCATAGGACAACTATTAGTCGTGTTCTCCACAAATCTGCCCTTTATGGAAGAGTGACAAGAAGAAAGACATTGGTGAAAGAAAGTCATAAGAAGTCCTGTTTGTAGTTTGTGAGAAGCCATGTGGAGGACACAGCAAACAAGAAGGTGCTCTGGTCAGATGAGACAAAAAAATTTTACTTTTTGACCTAAAAGCAATTGTGTGGCGGAAAACTAAGACTGCACATCACCCTGAACACACCATCCCCACCGTGAAACATGGTGGTGGCAACATCATGTGGTGGGGATGCTTTTCTTCAGCAGGGACAGGGAAGCTGGTCAGAGTTGATGGGAAGATGGATGGAGCCAAATTCTGGGCAATCTTAGAAGAAAACCTGTTTGTCTGCAAAAGTCTTGAGACTGGGGTGGAGGTTCACCTTCCAGCAGGACAACGACCCGAAACATACAGCCAGAGCTACAATGGAATGGTTTAGATCAAAGCATATTCATGTGTTAGAATGGCCCAGTCACAGTCCAGACCTAAATCACATTGAGAATCTGTGCCAAGATTTGAAAATTGCTGTTCACAGACGCTCTCCATCCAATCTGACAGAACTTGAGATATTTTACAAAGAAGAATGGGCAAAAATGTCCCTCTCTAGATGTGCAAAGCTGGTAGAGACATCCCCAAAAAGACTTGGAGCTGTAATTGTAGAGAGAGGGGGTTCTACAGACTTATTGACTCAGGGGGGCACCATACAAATGCCCCCCCCCCACACACACACACACACTTTTCACATTTTTTTTGTATCATTTATCATTTTCTTTCTACTTCACAATTATGTGACACTTTGTGTTGGTCTATCACATAAAATCCCAATAAAATACATTTACATTTTTTGTTGTAACATGACAAAATGTGGAAGATTTCAATGGGTATAAATACTTTTTCAAGGCACTGTATAATGAAGGCCCTCCTATTTATAACATATAATGAAGGTCCTCCTAACTATAACATAGAATGAAGGCCTTCCTATCTATAATATATGATGAAGATCCTCTCATCTATAACATATAGTGTAGGCCCTCCAATCTATAACATATAATTAAGGTCCTCCTATCTACAACATATAATGAAGATCCTCCTGTCTATAACATACAATGACGGTCCTCCTAACTATAACAAATGATGAAGGTCCTCCCATCTATAACATATAATTAAGGACCTCCTATCTATAACATATAATTAAGGACCTCCTATATATAACATAGAATGATGGACCTCCTATCTATAACATATAATGAAGGTCATCTTGTCTACAACACATAATGAAGGTCCTCTTGTCTACAACATATAATGAAGGTCCTCCTATCTACAACATATTATGAAGGTCCTCTTGTCTACAACATATAATGAAGGTCCTCTTGTCTACAACATATAATGAAGGTCCTCCTGTCTACAACATATTATGAAGCTCCTATTGTCTACAACATATAATGAAGGTCCTCCTATCTACAACATATTATGAAGGTCCTCTTGTCTACAACACATAATGAAGGTCCTCCTTTTTACAACACATAATGAGGGTCCTCTTGTCTACAACATATAATGAAGGTCCTCCTATCTACAACACATAATTAAGGTCCTCTTGTATACAACATATAATGAAGGTCCTCCTATCTACAATATATTACGAAGGTCCTCTTGTCTACAACATATAATGAAGGTTCTCCTATCTACAACATATTATGAAGGTCCTCTTGTCTACAACATATAATGAAGGTCCTCCTATCTACAACACATAATGCAGGTCCTCTTGTCTACAACATATAATGAAGGTCCTCCTGTCTACAACATATTATGAAGGTCCTCTTGTCTACAACATATAATGAAGGTCCTCTTGTCTACAACATATAATGAAGGTCCTCCTATCTACAACATATTATGAAGGTCCTCTTGTCTACAACATATAATGAAGGTCCTCCTATCTACAACATATAATGAAGGTCCTCTTGTCTACAACATATAATGAAGGTCCTCCTATCTACAACATATTATGAAGGTCCTCTTGTCTACAACATATAATGAAGGGCCTCCTATCTACAACACATAATGAAGGTCCTCTTGTCTACAACATATTATGAAGGTCCTCCTATCTACAACACATAATGAAGGTCCTCTTGTCTACAACATATTATGAAGGTCCTCTTGTCTACAACATATAATGAAGGTCCTCTTGTCTACAACATATAATGAAGGTCCTCTTGTCTACAACATATTATGAAGGTCCTGCTATCTACAACATATAATGAAGGTCCTCCTGTTTAGAACGTTCGATGAAGGTCCTCCTGTTTAGAACGTTCGATGAGGGTCCTCTTATCTATACTATTGATGCTCTTTAAACACTTTTTTAAACTAAGACATCACAGCAGATGAATGGCGACGTTCATATTTCCTCTGACCCTTTCTCTTTAATTAAATCCAACACAAATGCATCCACTCCGGCTTGAAAGGCGATGTGATTACCATATTGCGCTCTCCTCTGCAGGATGGAATATTTTATACCAGGAAAATCAATAAATCATTTTTCCCTGGCAATAAATTGCACTTAACGCACTCTCAGCCCGGCGTACAGTGCGGCTCCTTCCCGCCGTGTCAGCGCAGGCCGCTCCAACATCATCAATTGTAACAAGTGCGGTTATTTCCAGAATATGGAACTTTTGTCGCTTTGTGTCATTATGTGACCTTTCTGCTCTATAGAAACATTTTTCTAAAAAGCATTTGATTCACTTTTATCGCTGATCAGGTGTCTCCGGGGTCCCGGCACTTGAGTGCCATTTAAAGATAAGTGTGTATTTACAACCAGCTGCCATGTGGCGCTCTAAGCGACCACAACCCGTTCTCCACATTGTCCCCCTGCAAACATTAGGGACACAGGGAGGCGGAGTCTGTAACTTCCTTGCTCGTAGTAGAGCACATCAGAGGCCCCGCCTCTCAGGATCCCAAATAAATGCCGGGTGTATGGGTGTGCCAGGAAAAAATGAAGCAGCTGAATCTTCCCATAGGTGTTCTATCGGGTTGAGGTCAGGACTCTGTGCAGGCCAATCAAGTTCCTCCACCCCAAACTCGCTCATCCATGTCTTTATGGACCTTGCTTTGTGCACTGGTGGGCAGTCATGTTGGAACAGGAAGGGGCCGTCCCGAAACTGTTCCCACAAAGTTGGGAGCATGAAATTGTAGAAAATGTCTTGGTATGCTGACGCCTTAAGAGTTCCCTTCACTGGAACTAAGGGGCCAAGCCCAACCCCTGAACAACAACCCCCCACCATAATCCCCCCTCCACCAAAATGATTTGGACCAGTGCACAAAGCAAGGTCCATAAAGACGTGGATGAGCGAGTTTGGGGTGGAGGAACTTGACTGGCCTGCACAGAGTCCTGACCTCAACCTAATAGAACACCTTTGGGATGAATTAGAGCAGAGACTGCAAGCCAGGCCTTCTCATCCAACATCAGTGCCTGACCTCACAAATGCGCTTCTGGAAGAATGGTCAAACATCCCCATAGACACCCTCCTAAACCTTGTGGACGGCCTTCCCAGAAGAGTTGAAGCTGTTATAGCTGCAAAGGGCGGAGCCAACTCAATATTGAACCCTACGGACTAATGCCCCATACATACGATCCCGAAAATCGGACGACAGATCGCCCAGCGTTTTTCGCTTACTAGTCGCAAGTAGTGATTGAATAGGTTACTAAAGTCAGGGAAAATTCTCGTACGACAGAATAAAAAATGGGAAGTGATGTCATGTGTTGTAATGTATTTGTATTGTATTTTCGGATGACAACTTCACTGACTAAACGAAAATGAAAATCGCACAATCTGGCATCGTACGAGGAAAAATTTCCTGCTTGTCCGATCGAATAATGTCGGATGAACTGTCGTGATCGGCTCTCAAAAAACTCTGTACTAACGATTCGATCATCGTACGATCGCGTCGAAAGCGGTATTTTTTGTCCGATTTTCGGATCGTGTGTCCCGGGCCTTTAGACTGGGAGGCCATTACAGTTCATGTGTGTGTAAAGGCAGGCGTCCCAATACTTTTGATAATATAGTATATTTCTTCTAATGTGATTACAAGCGCAGGTCTTGTCACATGCTTTGTCAGCGGCCCGGTTTGGACTCCCCCCCTAAATGCGTTGGATACTCTTTTAATTGTCCCCCAGACTCTTTTTGGAATGAAGTCTTATCTGGACCTTTTTACCAGTGGTGAGGTACTTCAAATCTTATTTTCATTACTGGTTTTCAAAAGCGAGTGCGCATGAAAAGTTGAGCGCTTCCGGGAACATTGACTTTGATTGGACCTCTTTATTGAGCTGCCTGAAGGGGAAGTGGGACAGAAGAGGAGGAGTCACTGCTCTTTAGGGGGAGGAGTCACTGCACTTGGGGAGCTGTTGCTTTTCAGGGGGGAGGGGGGTGGTAAGTCACTGCTCCAGAGTGGGAGAAAGGGGTAAGAGATGCTGGTCTTGAGGGGGAGGAGACACTGCTATTGAGGAGGAGGAGTTACTGCTGATGAGGGGGAGGAGTCATTGCTAATGAGGGGGAGGGGTTGAAAAGTAACTGCACAAGAGTGGTAGAAAGAGGGTAGGAGATTCTGCTCCTGAGGGGGAGGAGACACTGCTATTGGGGGGAGGAGTCACTGATGATGAGGGGGAGGGGTTGAAAAGTAACTGCTCCAGAGTGGTAGAAAGAGGGTAGGAGATGTTGCTCCTGAGGGGGAGGAGACACTGCTATTGGGGGGGAGGAGTCAATGATGATTAGGGGGAGGGGTTAAAAAGTCATTGCTCTAAAGAGAAAGGGGAAGGAGTCGCTGCTCTTAAAGGGGGAGGAGACACTTAAGGAGGAGGAGTCACTGCTAATGAGGGGGAGGTGTTGAAAAGTAACTGTTCCAGAGTGGGAGAAAGGGGTAGGGGATGCTGCTCTTGAGGGGGAGGAGACACTGCTGCTTGGGGGAGGAGTCACTGCTGATGAGGGGGAGGGATGACAAGTCACTGCTCTGGAAGAAGAGAAAGGGGAAGGAGTCATAGCTCTTGAGGGGGAGGAGTCACTGCTATTAAGGGGGAGGAGTCACTGCACTTGAGGGGGAGGAGTCACTGCTGATGAGGGGGAAGCGTGACCAATCACTGCTCTGAAGGGGGAGAAAGGGGAAGGAGTCACTGGTCTTGAGGGGGTGGAGTCACTGCTACTGAGGTTTGGAGGGGGGTGAGTCCTTACTCTTTAGGGGGAGGAGTTACTGCCCTTGATGGGGGGAGTCACTGCTGGTTAAGGGGAGGGAGAGTAGACACTACTCTTTGAGGGAGGAGTCACTGCTGGTGAGGGGGAGGGGGTTGAAAAGTCACTGCTCTAGAGAGAAAGGGGAAGGAGTCGCTGGTCTTGAGGGGGAGGAGACACCGCTATTGAGGGGTAGGAGTCACTGCTAATGAGGGGGAGGGATGACAAGTCACTGCTCTGGAAGGGGAGAAAGGGAAAGGAGTCACTGGTATTGAGGGGGGAGGAGTCTTTGCTCTTGAAGGGGGAGGAGTCTTTGCTCTTGAAGGGGGAGTCACTGCTGATGAGAGGGAGGGGTTGAAAAGTCACTGCTCTAGAGGGAGAGACAGAGGAGAGTTTTGCTTGCCTTAAGGGGAGGAGTCACTGCTATTAAGGGGGAGGAGTCACTGCACTTGAGGGGGAGGGGTCATTGCTGATGAGGGGGAAGAGTGACAAGTCACTGCTCTGGAGGGGGAGAAAGGAGAAGGAGCCACTGATCTTGAGGGGGTGGAGTCACTGGTCTTGAGGGGGTGGAGTCACTGCTATTGAGGTTTGGAGGGGGATGATGAGTCGCTGCTTTTAAGGGGGAGGAGTTACTGCCCTTGAGGGGGGAGTCACTGCTGTTTAAGGGGGGGGCTGGTAAATCACTGCTCTGGAGGGGGAGAAAAAATAAGGAGTCACTGCTATTGAGGTTGAGATGAATCACCTTAAGGGGGAGGAGTTACTGCTTTTGAGGAGGAGAGAGCTGGAGGAGTCACTGCTCTGATTCTTTTGTGTAAATTTAATGTTGAGCTATTGAACCCTGTGAACAGTGGACTTTTTTTTTTTTTTTTTTTAAGTAGAAGAAATTAGAAGTGCCTGGAGAACAGGTGAAAAGCAGACAAGAGCTCCTCACGGTGGCTGGTAGCGAAACTACAAATAATATTTTGTTTTTTAGTCTCAACCATATACAGTATATAAAAACCGCAGCACATTCATTTGAATTAAGAAAAGATTCATTAGTTCAGCCGCGTTGCCATCATCCATGTTCTGTTCACAAATGGCACGCCCGTCTTTCACCCGACATCTGGGGGTCCTTCCAGAGTCAAACAAGGTCATCACCCAGAATCCCCGGCGTCGCCCCATGCACGTGCGCAGCGTCCAACCTTTAAATCTTGTTTACTCGCAGCAAGTGACGTTTCTATTTGAAGCTCCTCAGGAAAAGGTTTGTTTTGCTCTGGAGAGCAGTCAGAGAACAGGCTGATAAGAGATAACCGGATGAAGGTTATCTGCATAGAACATGGAAGGATGCTGCATTTTCCCCCATAATAATAATCGCATGCGGCGTGGCGGCGGATAATAAATAAGAACAAGACGACCGCAGTAAAGGGCAACAAAGAGATACATAAGTCGAAGAACATTGGTGTGTATGAGGAGAGGACAGTCTAGGTACAGCGCCACCCTAGGGGTGAGAAGTGATATGGACATTATCGCCTTATCTGAATGAAACCGACATCAACTTCCGCTGACTATAGGCCGGCGCCCCCTCATAATCACAGTGCTGGGATCTGCCGCTGTCTGTCGCGCAACTCACCCCAAGGACTGCAATGGCGCATGCGCTTTACAAACCTGGATGACTAAATTCCCAACATGTTGCAATATACAGCAAAAGTATAATTTTCAAGAAATATTCAACATCTTTATTTTTTTTTAAATGACAACTCCCCCCCCCCCAGGGTGACACCATGTTATACTGCACCGGCTCTCCCCCCTTAGACCATATCCTAGGCTTGCACATGCAGTTCAGCTGTCAGTGGTTTATGTAAAGGCCTGTATATCAACTGAAGTGCTGATAAGGACTCCATACTGTTAATACAAAGGGGTCAAAACTTGTTCTGAGAGTGTGAGAGGAGGGGGACAGTGTGGGGGGCAGTATGAAAGGAGGGGGGCAGTGGGACACATGGGGGGCAATGGGACAGATAGGTTAAATTGTGACAAGAGGGAGGCAGTATGATAGGAAGGACCTAGCATCACAGGAGGGGGACAGTGGGACAGGAGGGGGGGCAGAGTCACAGGAGGGGGACAGCAGGACAAGAGTGTGGCGGAGTCACGGGAGAGTCAGAAGCAGGGCAAGAGGGGGGCAGCATCACAGGAGGGGGGCAGCGTCACAGGAGAGGGGCAGTGAAACAAAAGGGAGGCAGCGTCACAGGAGGGAGGGCAGCAGGACAAGAGGGGGCAGCAGCAGGACAAGAGGGGGCAGCATCATAGGAGGGGGGCAGCAGGACAAAATGGGGCAACGGGGCAAGAGGGGGGCAGCATCACAGGAGGGGGTGCAGCGTAACAGGAGAGGGGCAGCGAGACAAGAGGGGGGCAGCGTCACAGCAGGAGGGGGGCAGCATCACAGGAGGGCTCCTTCACCCTGATCTCCAACTCTTCCTTCTCCTCCACGAACCTTCCACTGGCACCCCCTCACCTGACCCCCTGCACAGCTGGGAGTACACCACCATTCCTCATTGGAGCCTGCATGACAGCGGGCCCCGACTGCTCCCAGTACACCTGCATGATGCATCCGCCCACCGCTCCGCCCTCCTGAAGACTGCCCACCTGCCTACTTCTCACTCATCACTCTGCCAGCAATGTCCCAGTAAAATCGGGAAAGTTGGCAACTACTGTATGTTGTGGTGTCACCCCTCTGGCACACCCCCCACACCCCCATAGCGACACTACTGATAATAATGTATTATGACTAAGGCCTATGTAGGAGGCTAAAACGCGCTGGTTTTTAGGAATTGATTCATTTTTATGGTTTGATGGAGTAAATAAAGATTATAATAAATGGTAGGAACTAAATAAAGATATCTATTTTTAATGCCGGTGTCAGAATTTTAATCTTGGATGTTCAGTACAATGTGAGGCCGGGCACACATGTCTTCATCTCATCCTGTCTATCCTTATGGGATTTGGGGGTTGTAGCACTTCCTTTGTTGCTCTGGACTGATATAAATGCGGACCTGTGGTTGTAAACCCTCCTTATCCCCAGTGAGGTGACTGGCCTCAGGTGATACACAGAGATGAGACAAATCCTCCTACGTAAGTTGTACTGTTTATCTGCAGTCTTCTCTTCTCTACATCTGTTCAAAGTGCTGAATTTTTACAGCTTGTCTGAGACTTCAGAAAAAAGGGACGGAGAGCTGAAATTACACACTGCAGAGCTCAGCGAGAAGACCTCTGAGAGCTGATTGGAGGAAAGAGCCCCCCCCCCTTCAGACAGCACACAGGCACAGAGCTGAGGCTGACAATCACAGGCTGTGTGCTGAAGCTCCTTCCCCTGTCACCTTTTATCTCTTGGTATCAGGAAAACTTGTCAGAAGTGACTCATGCAGATAGCAGAGGAAGGAGACGGCGGACAGAAATGACACTTAGTGCTGTGGACTGAGACAAGTACACACTATAGAGGGATATGCTTTGTTCATATTTCATGTCTGAGGTTTACAGCCACTTTACTGATCCCTGAGGCTAAGTTTACACCCTGCATTTCGTAGACGCACATTTTTTGCACCCATTTTCATACATTTTTCGCACTACACGCATAGGGCAGCCTATTAATTTCAGTGGGCTGCCCTACATGCAAAAAATGCGCCAAAGTAGCTCACATACCTTTATGGGCTTTAACCCTCATTTTATAACTGTGTGTTTTGATGTATGCAAAAACGTGCGTCTGCTTGCTGCATTTGGGGTGCCATTAACAATGAATTTGCACCACAAGCTCGACATTATTATTATTATATATTATAATATATTATATATATTATATTATTATTATATTATTATTATACAGGATTTATACAGAGCCAACAGTTTACGCAGCTCTTTACAACATAAAAGGGAGACAGTACAGTTACAATACAATAAAATACACTCTAATAATGTGTGCGCAGAAAAATGTGCACTTTTTTGTGTGCGCTTGTAGCCCCCGGTCTTGGATGCTGTCAAATCTAGTTTGCTAGGTGGTAACTAACCTGGCCAATTGTCAGGAGATCTTCTGATTCTTTACCTAACTCTGAGTTTGATGCACCTCTCCCCTCTACCACTGGGTGGCACTGTCACCTATGGCATTGGAATGATAAGGTGCATATGAACTTGGAGTATGAGTGGATAGGTTGCTCCAGCCAATTGGCAGGAGTTTTCTTTGGCCCCATATCCTGGTGGGAGAGCCTATTTATTTGGGAGGAGTCAGGGGATCAGGGCTCAGTGCCACCTGGACGGCTGTCTGGGTGGACGTGTGTTAAAAGCTCCCAGGTTGCTAGGCCAGAAACCTTGAGGCCTATCCGGGATTTCCCTGGTTGGCTAGGCAGTCTGAGGCCTACCCAAGATAAGAAGGAGCAGCGTAGGGTTGGGGCTTCATGTCGGGAGCCTAACCAAGTTGCGCGGGTTCTAGTGGCCGGAGAACCCCTCTTTGTCGGAGGTGAAGGGACAGAGTTGCTAACGGAGGACAACCATTCCTGACGCCAGAGGCAAAGCTTGAACCAAGGTCAGAGGTAAAGGGTAAACTGTCGCCATCAAAGGACAACCCTCCTGTTATCAGAGGCCAAAGTTCAGAGTCTGAGAGAGAGTACCAGAGCAGCCTTATTCACTAACCGGGGACAGTGAAGAAGTTGGGAAGTCTCAGTGGAAGTCAAGCCAGGGTCCCGGTGGGATATCGGGGGTGACACTCACAAGAGAGTTCAGTCGTTGGGCTTAAGAGCCAAGCAAGAACCCCAGCAGGTCAGTGTGGGTGACCCCCGGAAGCTACAGCGGGAGGCTGTGAGATGGAGGCCAGGTCCTACACAATGGGGATACCAAGTTAGGTATGTGTACAGATCTGGGTGGAAGTCAACCAACAAGTTCAGTTGGAAACCGCTCGTTCAGGCACAGTTGAGCTTTAAGGCGCTCGGAGCTGTACAATCTATATACTGTTCTACTTTTGTGAGTTTCGGAGTCTGCTAAGTACTTTTGCACCTGCTCAAAGGGTGTCCTGGCCCTAACCCTCTCTCCCCAGTTCTTTAAGAGAAAATACATTCCTTTTGTTCTGCATCATCAAAGTGTCTGGCGCCCCAACTTAATCTACACTACTCTGCACCCACTATGCCTAGCGACCCACACTGTGAGAATGGATGACCCTGAGGTTCCCCATCAGCTCTTCAGAGGTCGGGGGCCATGGCTGCACGTTCATGAAACGCTCCGACGTGAACGCGGCCTACATGATGCGTGTGTGTGTGTGCGGCAGAATTTGCGGAAAAACAGATCTGACAATCCAAAGACCAGAAAGCGGCTTTGTAAAAATAGAAATGCGCGGCCGGCTTCAAGGGGCGACGAATCTGCTTACAAAGTTTTATGGTCTCCCATTTGGCCAGAAAGCTGTTAATTGCTCGGCATAATCAGCCGCTATGTTAATGTGCGCGGCCCGCAGGTTGTGTGACATCATCGCTCTGGATCAATCACAGACGCTTTTAGGTTTTAGGAGGCCCAAGGGAAGATTCCCCCCCTCCCCCCCACCTCACTGTGTATTAATACTCCGGCAATGTCAGGCCTGGCAGAGAGGACGTGTACTGACCTGATAATCCATTGTTTATTCCAATCACCCCCCCCCCACCCCCACCCCAACCGCTTCAGGGTGGAGAGATGGAGGCCCATTAACCAATTCATTCCTGTGGGCTGAAATCTGACATTTGGGGTGAGGAGCGAGGGTGGGGGAGGGGGGACAAAGAAGAAGGTTAAAGGCAGCGTTCAGTTATGTATGGAAATGTATTTTGCATGGGAAGCAGAGAAGGAGGTTTTCATGTCGTCTATGTTTATGGTGATAAATAATTTTTTTTATGACACACATGGACGCAAGCTTTCTTCCTTTCTGTAATGCCGCGTACACACGAGCGGACTTTACGGCAGACTTCGCCCGGCGGACGGGATTTCGTTGGACAATTCGATGTGTGTGGGCTCCAGCGGACTTTGTTTGCTCAAAAGTTGGACGGACTTAGATTTGAAACGTGTTTTAAATCAATCCGTCGAACTCGAGTCCGGTCGAAAAGTCCGCTCGTCTGTATGCTAGTTCGACGGACAAAAAGCCACGCTAGGGCAGCTATTGGCTACTGGCTATCAACTTCCTTGTTTTAGTCCGGTCGAACGTCATCACGTACGAGTTCGACGGACTTTGGTGGATTGTGTGTAGGCAAGTCCGTTCATTCAGAAAGTCCGTCGTAAAGTCAGTCCAAAAGTCCACCGGGCAAAGTCTGCCGTAAAGTCCGCTCGTGTACACGCGGCATTATTATACCTGCGAATGAATAATGATGAATGAAAATTCTTCTGATGAGTGCTGACCTCAACCCGATAGAACACCTTTGGGATGAATTAGAGCGGAGACTGCAAGCCAGGCCTTCTCGTCCAACATCAGTGCCTGACCTCACAAAATGTTCTTCTGGAAGAATGGTCAAACATTCCCATAGACACCCTCCTAAACCTTGTGGACGGCCTTCCCAAAAGAGATGAAGCTGTTATAGCTGCAAAGGGCGGAACCAACTCAATATTGAACCCTACAGAATAAGACTGGGATGTCAGTAAAGTTCATGTGTGTGTAAAGGCAGGCGTCCCAATACTTTTGGTAATATAGTGTATGTACATTAGAGTGCATATGCGTTGGGGTTCCATCAACAATGAAAGTCACGGCAATGCAATGCTGAATGCGCTTCTCACTTTACTGCAATGCTGACTTTGGTGGTTTTTAATAGCAGATTCCAAGTCAGCCAGAAAAATGATACATTGTATATGATCTTGTTAAACAAAATGTTTATTTTTGATATACATGACTCCTATGTACACAATGACACAGGTGATACGGCACACGTATGTAGTCAGCTGTGTGTTCCTAGTTAACACAGCTGATGCTGACTGAAGTGACATTTTGGAGCTGTCCCCCCCCCCCCTCCAGGGGACACGGAAATGCTTTTAAACTGACTGATTGGCTGGATCTCACCTTTCGGCACCAGGAAAACTCTCAATGCTGATGGAGGCAGCTGGTTCATAAACATTGATTAGGTGGCAGATAGAGAGATACAAAGTAACATTGTTTATAAACATTGATCAGACGAGAGATAGAGAGATACAAAGTAACATTGTTTATAAACATTGATCAGATGGGAGATAGAGAGATACAAAGTAACATTGTTTATAAACATTGATCAGATGGGAGATAGAGAGATACAAAGTAACATTGTTTATAAACATTGATCAGACGAGAGATAGAGAGATACAAAGTAACATTGTTTATAAACATTGATCCGACAGGAGATAGAGAGATACAAAGTAACATTGTTTATAAACATTGATCAGACGAGAGATAGAGAGATACAAAGTAACATTGTTTATAAACATTGATCAGATGGGAGATAGAGAGATACAAAGTAACATTGTTTATAAACATTGATCAGATGAGAGATAGAGAGATACAAAGTAACATTATTTATAAACATTGATCAGACGGGAGATAGAGAGATACAAAGTAACATTGTTTATAAAACATTGACCAGAGAGGAGATAGAGAGATACAAAGTAACATTGTTTATAAACATTGATCAGACAGGAGATAGAGAGATACAAAGTATCATTGTTTATAAACATTGATCAGACAGGAGATAGAGAGATACAAAGTAACATTGTTTATAAACATTGATCAGACAGGAGATAGAGAGATACAAAGTAACATTGTTTATACACATTGATCAGACAGGAGATAGAGAGATACAAAGTAACATTGTTTATAAACATTAATCAGACAGGAGATAGAGAGATACAAAGTAACATTGTTTATAAACATTGATCAGACAGGAGATGGTATACATACTGGGAATTTTTATTTATTTATTTGATACTAGTAATGGCAGCAATCAGTGACTTATAGATAGCGGGGCTGCGATATTGCGGTGGGAAATCGGACACTAACGGACATTTTGACACTGTAGGAACCGGTGACACTAATACAGTGATCAGTGCTAAAAATATGCACTGTCACTGTACTATAGACACTGGCTGGGAAGGGGTTAAACATCTAGGGCAATCAAAGGGTTAAATGTGTGCCTAGCCAGTGTTTTTTTGCACTGTGGGAGGCGCTTTTACTAAGGGATGTTCTGGATTTTATTCCCTGCTTTGCACATTCCCATTGACAGGACGGAGCTCCTGTCATCCTCTGACAGATCAGCGTGTGCCAGCAGTCATCCATTGGCCGGCATCCGCTGATCGGCTGGTGCTGTGACTAATCGCAGCCGGCGCGCCAGCCACACACACGCACGCCCTCTACCCGGAAGTGTGGATCACATACTAGATACATAATCCTGCACATGACACTTGCATTACCATTCAATGTTAATGGCACCCCAAGCATGGGTATCAGGCCCATGTTTGCCGTGCGGTTCGCTGCACGACAAACGTGACGCATTTGATCGATTGACGGACCGAACGGGGGTTTCGGGGAGAAACGGGAGGGTTCCCCATGACTAAGCTCCATGAGGGGCGGAGTGATACGCATTGGGGGCGTGGCCTGGTTGGAGTCCAGACTGAGGTTGCCACTCCATCCATTGTGGCCCCAGAGAGTTTAGCATGTGGCCCACCATAGATGTGCGACTTCCAGGGGTTACCCTTCCTATCCTGAACCTTTGCAGGAGCCAGGACGGGGCTCCATCCCCTCTCAGCACTCTAGCAGCAGCTGCGGATGCACCATCCACATACCCCCCTCCCTGTCCACATACGTTTCCCAGGTCACGGGAAAAGCTAAGAGAAAGAGACAGTGGAGGCTAGTGCTCCATTTTTTTGGGGGGGCCACAAACAGACCACCCAACCCCCCCCCAAAAAAAATGATGCACCTGCCGCCACTTCCCCTTAGCTTTTGTTACCATTTATAGATCAATTCTTCTAATTTGTGTTAGTTTTTGTAGCCCTGAATTAAAGAGCTGTGAGGAGGACGCCTCACCTTGGGCACCAGAGAGGACCTCATCCCGGCACTGCTGGCAGTCTATAAAAATCTTGTAAAAAAGGATAAAACGTCCTTGTAAACCCCCCTGTGTGACCCCTTGTATCATCTATAAAACCAAGAAATGAGTCACACAAGATTGTTCTGCATCACATTATTCCGGGTCAATATTATTAGGAATACATTAACATCCCACTTTTATTCTTCTTCATAGAAGATTCTTTAACATCAAAATACAGTATCTGACAAAAGTAAGTGCACCCCTCTTACTTTTGTAAATCTTTTCTTCTATCTTTTCATGTGACAACACTGAAGAAATGACACTTGTCTACAATGTAAAGTAGTGAGTGTACAGCTTGTATAACAGTGTAAATTTGCTGTCCTCTCAAAATAACTCAACACACAGCCATTAATGTCTAAACCACTGGCAACAAAAGTCAGTACACCCCTAAGGCTGGCCATACACTATTCAATTTTCCTGTTCAACTTTCCTTTAGATTTACCAAAACCATATAATAGGAGGTCAAACCTAAACACTTTCAATTTGGATGCAATCAGGCAGGCCCTTGTACTACATAGTTGAAGGTAAATCTAAAGAAAATTGAACAGGAAAATTGTATGGTGTATGGCCAGCTTAAGTCAAAATCTCCAAATTGGGCCCAATTAGCCATTTTCCCTCCCCGGTGTCATGTGACTCGTTAGTGTTACAAGATCTCAGGTGTGAATGGGGAGCAGGTGTGTTAAATTTGGTGTTATCGCTCTCACTCTCTCATACTGGTCACTGGAAGTACAACATGGCACCTCATGGCAAAGAACTCTCTGAGGATCCTATTACACCGAACATTTCTCTAGTTTTTGGGCCACTTTATTTGTGATTTTTTTTGTATTTCTGTATTTTGCAGGAGAAAATATTGTCATTTTCTGCGCCATGACATCCCCGCTCTCGCCGTTTGTTTATGTTGTTGACTTTTAACCTGGTCACGCATGGGAACCGTCGTATTTTCCCTCATCCAGTATCTGGGAAAGGTGATTCTGTTCCCGTGTTAATTACATACATGGCGGCTCCTCATATTCTGCAGAGGAAATCTTTATTGCGCACCTGGCGAGGGAGGACTCAGCGCTCCGGGGAAAAGAAATTTCATAGAATGAATGACTGATACATATTCACTGCGTCGGATCTGACAGCATCACCAGCAATGGAAGGAAGTCTATAACCAACATGTGGGGGAGGGGCGGCCAATCAATGAGCACCTGAGAATGAGACTTTTATTTCATTCATCTAAATAGAACAATTTGAGAGTTTTCTGTATGTTATATAGTTTTATAATTACATAGTTAAGTCAGGTTGAAAAAAGACACAAGTCCATCTAGTACAACCCAAAAATAATAATAATAATAATACAATCCCATATACACAATCCTTCACACACAGTTGATCCAGAGGAAGGTGGACAACCCCAGCAAAGATGATCCAATTTGCTCCAGCAGGGGAAAAAATTCCTTCCTGATCCCCAGGGAGGCAATCGGATGTTCCCTGGATCAACTTTACCTATAAATGTCACCCCGTTATATTCTGTACATTTAGGAAATAATCCAGACCTTTCTTAAAGCAATCTACTGAACTGGCCAGAACCACCTCTAGAGGAGTCTATTCCACATTTTCACAGCTCTTACTGTGAATAAAGAGTGCCCCCTTGTCCTCTGTGATGACCTTAAAGTGAATAAATCAACACCAAGTTCATTATATGGACCCCTTATATATTTATACATGGAGATCATATTCCCCCTTAATCTCCTCTTCTCAAGAGTGAATACATTCAGTTCCTCTAATCTTTCCTCATAGCTGAGCTCCTCCATGCCTCTTATCAGTTTGGTTGCCCTTCTCTGCACTTTCTCCACTTCCCCGATATCCTTTTTGAGAACCGGAGCCCAAAACTGAACTGCATATTCCAGGTGAGGCCTTACTAATGATTTGTACAGATGATATCTCTCTCTCTGGAATCCATACCTCTCCTAATAAAAGAAAGGACTTTGCTTGCATTGGAAACCGCAGCTTGGCATTGGTATACCACATCCACAGCCACCCCTTTGTCCAAGTATACCACGTCCACGGCCACCCCTTTGTCCAAGTATACCACATCCACAGCCACCCCTTTGTCCAAGTATACCACGTCCACGGCCACCCCTCTGTCCAAGTATACCACGTCCACGGCCACCCCTCTGTCCAAGTATACCACGTCCACAGCCCCCCTCTGTCCAAGTATACCACATCCACAGCCACCCCTCTGTCCAAGTATACCACGTCCACGGCCACCCCTCTGTCCAAGTATACCACGTCCACAGCCACCCCTCTGTCCAAGTATACCACGTCCACAGCCCCCCTCTGTCCAAGTATACCACGTCCACAGCCACCCCTCTGTCCAAGTATACCACGTCCACAGCCACCCCTCTGTCCAAGTATACCACGTCCACAGCCACCCCCCTGTTCAAGTATACCACGTCCACAGCCCCCCTTCTGTCCAAGTATACCACATCCACAGCCACCCCTCTGTCCAAGTATACCACGTCCACCCCTCTGTCCAAGTATACCACAGCCACCCCTCTGTCCAAGTATACCACGTCCATGGCCACCCCTCTGTCCAAGTATACCACAGCCACCCCTCTGTCCAAGTATACCATGTCCACGGCCACCCCTCTGTCCAAGTATACCATAGCCAACCCTCTGTCCAAGTATACCACGTCCACAGCCACCCCTCTGTCCAAGTATACCACGTCCATAGTCATCGCTCTGTCCAAGTATACCATGTCCACAGCCCCCCCTCTCTCCAAGTATACCACATCCACAGCCACCCCTCTGTCCAAGTATACCACATCCACGGCCACCCCTCTGTCCAAGTATACCACGTCCACAGCCACCCCTCTGTCCAAGTATACCACGTCCACAGTCATCGCTCTGTCCAAGTATACCATGTCCACAGCCCCCCCTCTCTCCAAGTATACCACATCCACAGCCAGCCCTCTGTCCAAGTATACCACATCCATGGCCACCCCTCTGTCCAAGTATACCACGTCCACGGCCACCCCTCTGTCCAAGTATACCACAGCCACCCCTCTCTCCAAGTATACCATGTCCACAGCCCCCCCCTCTCTCCAAGTATACCACCTCCACAGCCACCCCTCTGTCCAAGTATATCACATCCACGGCCACCCCTCTGTCCAAATATACCACAGCCAACCCTCTGTCCAAGTATACTACATCCACAGCCACCCCTCTGTCCAAGTATACCATGTCCACAGCCACCCCTCTGTCCAAGTATACCACGTCCACCATGTCAACAATTCTGTGTTTTTCTGTCAATATGGGGTGCTGTGTGTACATTAATGAGGACAAAAAATGAACTTAAATGATTTTAGCAAATGGTTGCAATATAACAAAGAGTGAAAAATTTAAAGGGGTCTGAATACTTTCCGTCCCCACTGTATATTATGGGTTTTTTTTTAATTCATTAAAGTGTATGGCCATTTTATTCTCTAGGATCTCTGCATAAAAAAAAAAAATTAAAAAATGGATAATGTTTGGGGATCTAAGTAATTTTATAGCAAAAAATACAAATTTTAACTTGTAGGCAACAAAGGTCAGAGAAAGGGTGGGCTAGTGCGGTTAGCATGCACAATATCTCTTTCTGTTGTTTTGGATTAAGTGGGGAAGAGCTATAACCCCTGACATATTTTTATTGTTGTCTGTGCCCCCCCCCCCCCCCATCCTGGGGAGATTCACACTCTACATTTACTTCGGTGACCAGAAAGTGAATCGGAAATCCAAAATGTTACTGTGGTCACCAGAACAGGAATCGAGGTGAAATCCTTCTAATAGGGACAGCTGTTTGGTGACAACTGTCTTATGCCCCGTACACATCGTCGGAATTTCCGACAGAAAAAAGTCAGACGGGAGCTTGTTGCGATCTACGTATTTTTGCGGTGCATTTTGCAATGTGTTTTTGACACATGCGTTTTGCTATTTATTTTTTTTTACCAATAGGAAAGTATGACAGTTTTGGATTAGGGTTAAGGCCTAGGGTTGTGGGTTAGGGTTAGCGGTAAATGTTAGGGTTGGGGTCAAGGGTTAGGGTTAGCATTAAATGTTAGGGTTGGGGTCAAGGGTTAGGGTTAGCATTAAATGTTAACTCCAAAAATGATAACTTCAAAAAACTCACCATACCTCTTACTAAATACCTTGTACTGTCTACTTTACAAAAAGTGGTAATTCAAGGGGTATTTGTCCTGTCCTGTTCATCAGGATTGATCAACTTTCAGATATATATCCCATAGTTTATGGACTCTATAACTTTCCTACAGACTAAATAATATCCAATGATTTGGGTTATTTTCACCAAAGAAATGTAGCAGAATACATTTTAGCCTAAACTTATGAAGAACGCTTATTTTTTTTTGTGCAAAATTTTGTAACAGAAACAGAGAAAAACATGTTTTTTTTTCTAAATTTTCAGTGTTTTTGCGGTTTTGTTTTTTTTTAGCAAAAAAAATAAAAAAAAACCCAGTGGTGATTAAATACCAACAAAAGAAAGCTCTAGTTGTGTAAACAAAATGATAAAAAAATGTCATATGAGTACAGTGTTGCATGACCGCACAATTGTCATTCAAAATGTGACAAAGCTGAAAATTGGCCTGGGTAGGAAGGGGGTGAATGGTTTGCTTGGTTAAGTCTTTTTTTTTTTTTGCTTTTTACTTTATATCGGTATTAAAGCATTAAAAATCAACCATTCAGAAATTGCCAAATGGTGAGAAAGCGATAATTTATCATCCTTGGTCCGTGTGATGCTTGTCCTGCAGATTCCTGGCTCCACCACTAGAGGCCGCCGGAGGTGCTGATGTTAACGTGCTCAGAAGTTTTGTTCTTCCACTAAATTTCCTCTTCCAAAACTTTGTGAAAAGGAAATAATTAGATGATAATTTACCACCCAGACTGCAGTGCAGAGTGTTTGTCGCTACATGTGAAAGTGTTGTGCATTTACAATCTGAGGTATTGTTCCTGAAAGTAATTTGCAATGAAATTTTCACAGTTTTTTGTGCTTGCTGTTCCATATTTACATGATTGCATCCTGAAGCGCAACTCCAGGAATTAGAAAAAAACAAAACAATATACCCCTTCCAGGGGCTATTAACCCTGAATTGTACATGGAGGGGGCGAGCTTAGGGAGGAGGCTCCAGGGGGGTGATTGCACCGCTGGAGCGTGAAAAAAGGTGATTTTTAAAGTATTTCTCCTTATTCTGTCATTCATAGACAAAATGACTAATTACCCCTTGCAGTGCAAGGATAGAATTGTTTTATTATTTGGAGTATGGCTTTAAACAACCTCTTCCCCCATCACTCCCCCCCATCCAAACTACTGTACACCTGATAGCTGAAGTCCCAATTTGTGGGCAAGAGCCAATCAGAGCGGCTCCTTCACAATAGAAATGCAAGAAATAGATACAGTGATCATTCAGTGTGAAATGTTACAAAGCGACACTTGTGTCATTGGTGCAAATCACAGGACTACACTGTGATTTTATTCTAATAAAGGAGGAGAAAGAGAGAGAGAGAGAGAGATATGAGAGCGAGAGGTGGGAGAGACGAGAGAGAGAGACGAGAGAGAGAGACGAGAGAGAGAGAGAGACGAAAGAGAGAGGCGAGAGAGAGAGAGGAGAGAGAGACGAGAGAGAGGAGAGAGAGAGATATGAGTGCGAGAGAGAGAGAGGAGAGAGAGAGGAGAGAGAGGAGAGAGGAGAGAGAGAGAGAGAGGAGAGAGAGACGAGAGAGAGAGACGAGAGAGAGAGACGAGAGAGAGAGACGAGAGAGAGAGAGACGAGAGGGAGGAGAGAGAGACATATGAGAGAGAGACGAGAGAGAGAGACGAGAGAGAGAGACGAGAGAGAGAGACGAGAGAGAGACGACAGAGAGACGAGAGAGAGAGAGAGAGAGAGAGAGACGAGAGAGAGGAGAGAGAGAGATATGAGTGCGAGAGAGAGAGAGGAGAGAGAGGAGAGAGAGGAGAGGGAGACGAGAGAGGGAGACGAGAGAGAGAGACGAGAGAGAGAGACGAGAGAGAGATGAGAGAGAGAGACAAGAGAGAGAGAGAGACAAGAGAGAGAGAGAGACGAGAGAGACAAGCGAGAGAGAGAGATAAGAGAGAGATGAGAGAGAAAGAGACGAGAGAGAGATGGGAGAGAGAGATGAGAGATGAGAGAGAGAGATGAGCGAGAGAGCAAGACGAGCGAGAGAGAGACAAGTGAGAGACGAGAGAGAGGCAAGAGAGAGACGAGAGAGAGAGACGAGAGAGAGAGACGAGAGAGAGAGACGAGAGAGAGAGACAAGAGAGAGAGAGACAAGAGAGAGAGAGACAAGAGAGAGAGAGACGAGAGAGAAGAGAGACAGAGATGAGAGAGAGACGAGAGAGAGAGACTAGTGAAGGAGAGCGAGACGAGTGAGAGAGAGACGAAAGAGAGAGAGAGGGAGAGACATGAGAGAGAGGAGAGAGAGAGAGAGACGAGAGAGACAAGAGAGAGATGAGAGAGAGCGAGATGAGAGAGATAGAGCGAGATGAGCGAGAGAGACGAGCAAGATGAGCGAGAGGGAGAGAGACGAGCGAAAGAGAGAGAGATAAGAGAGAGATGAGAGAGAAAGAGACGAGAGAGAGAGATGAGAGAGAGATGAGAGAGAGACGAGAGAGAGACGAGAGAGAGAGACGAGAGAGACAAGTGAGAGAGAGAGATAAGAGAGAGATGAGAGAGAAAGAGACGAGAGAGAGATGAGAGAGAGATGAGAGAGAGAGACGAGAGAGAAGAGAGACAGAGATGAGAGAGAGATGAGAGAGAGAGACGAGCGAGAGAGAGACAAGTGAGAGAGGGAGAGACATGAGAAAGAGGAGAGATAGAGAGACGAGAGAGACAAGAGAGAGATGAGAGAGAGAGCGAGATGAGCGAGAGAGAGAGAGACGAGAGAGAGATGAGAGAGAGCGATGAGAGAGAGACGAGAGAGAGATGAGAGAGAGAGACGAGCGAGAGAGCAAGACGAGCGAGAGAGCAAGACGAGCGAGAGAGAGACAAGTGAGAGAGACGAGAGAGACGAGAGAGGGACGAGAGAGAGACGAGAGAGAGACGAGAGAGAGAGAGACAAGAGAGAGAGACGAGAGAGAGATGAGAGAGAGAGACGAGAGAGAGAGAAGGAGAGGGGGACAGAGAGACGAGAGAGAGGCGAAAGAGAGAGAGGGAGAGACGAGAGAGAGGCGAGAGAGAGGAGAGAGAGATATGAGAGCGACGAGAGAGAGAGAGATGAGAGAGAGACGAGAGAGAGACGAGAGAGAGAGCGAGATGAGCGAGAGAGAGAGAGAGAGAGAGAGAGACGAGAGAGAGACAAGCGAGAGAGAGGGAGAGACGAGAGAGATGAGAGAGAGACGAAAGAGACGAGAGAGACAAGCGAGAGAGAGAGATAAGAGAGAGATGACAGTTAAAGAGACGAGAGAGAGATGAGAGATAGAGATGAGAGAGAGAGAGATGAGAGAGAGACGAGAGAGATAGATGAGAGAGAGAGAGACGAGCGAGAGAGCAAGACGAGCAAGAGAGAGACAAGTGAGAGAGACGAGAGAGACGAGAGAGAGAGACGAGAGAGAGACGAGAGAGAGATGAGAGAGAGAGACGAAAGAGAGAGAGGGAGAGACATGAGAAAGAGGAGAGATAGAGAGACGAGAGAGACAAGAGAGAGATGAGAGAGAGAGCGAGATGAGCGAGAGAGAGAGAGAGAGAGACGAGAGAGATGAGAGAGAGCGATGAGAGAGAGATGAGAGAGAGATGAGAGAGAGAGACGCGAGAGAGCAAGACGAGCGAGAGAGAGACAAGTGGGAGAGACGAGAGAGAGACGAGAGAGAGAGACGAGAGAGAGATGAGAGAGAGAGACGAGAGAGAGAGAGAGACGAGAGAGAGAGAGACGAGAGAGACAAGCGAGAGAGAGAGATAAGAGAGAGATGAGAGAGAAAGAGACGAGAGAGAGATGGGAGAGAGAGATGAGAGAGAGAGATGAGAGAGAGAGATGAGAGAGAGAGATGAGCGAGAGAGCAAGACGAGCGAGAGAGAGACAAGTGAGAGACGAGAGAGAGGCAAGAGAGAGACGAGAGAGAGAGACGAGAGAGAGAGACAAGAGAGAGAGAGACAAGAGAGAGAGAGACAAGAGAGAGAGAGACGAGAAGAGAAGAGAGACAGAGATGAGAGAGAGACGAGAGAGGGAGACTAGTGAAGGAGAGCGAGACGAGTGAGAGAGAGACGAAAGAGAGAGAGAGGAGAGAGACAAGAGAGAGATGAGAGAGAGAGCGAGATGAGAGAGATAGAGCGAGATGAGCGAGAGAGACGAGCAAGATGAGCGAGAGGGAGAGAGACGAGCGAAAGAGAGAGAGATAAGAGAGAGATGAGAGAGAAAGAGACGAGAGAGAGAGATGAGAGAGAGATGAGAGAGAGAGAGACGAGAGAGAGACGAGAGAGAGAGAGAGAGACGAGAGAGACAAGTGAGAGAGAGAGAGATGAGAGAGAAAGAGACGAGAGAGAGATGAGAGAGAGATGAGAGAGAGATGAGAGAGAGAGACGAGAGAGAAGAGAGACAGAGATGAGAGAGACAGAGATGAGAGAGAGATGAGAGAGAGAGACGAGCGAGAGAGAGACAAGTGAGAGAGAGACGAGAGAGAGAGACTAGTGAAGGAGAGCGAGACGAGCGAGAGAGAGACGAAAGAGAGAGAGGGAGAGACATGAGAAAGAGGAGAGATAGAGAGACGAGAGAGACAAGAGAGAGATGAGAGAGAGAGCGAGATGAGCGAGAGAGAGAGAGAGAGACGAGAGAGAGATGAGAGAGAGCGATGAGAGAGAGACGAGAGAGAGATGAGAGAGAGAGGCGAGCGAGAGAGCAGACGAGCGAGAGAGAGACAAGTGAGAGAGACGAGAGAGAGACGAGAGAGAGACGAGAGAGAGACGAGAGAGAGACAAGAGAGAGAGACGAGAGAGAGATGAGAGAGAGAGACGAGAGAGAGAGAAGGAGAGGGGGACAGAGAGACGAGAGAGAGGCGAAAGAGAGAGAGGGAGACGAGAGAGAGGCGAGAGAGAGGAGAGAGAGATATGAGAGCGACGAGAGAGAGAGAGATGAGAGAGAGACGAGAGAGAGACAAGAGAGAGACGAGAGAGAGAGCGAGATGAGCGAGAGAGAGAGAGAGAGAGAGACGAGAGAGAGACAAGCGAGAGAGAGGGAGAGACGAGAGAGATGAAGAGAGACGAGAGAGACGAGAGAATAAGAGAGAGATGAGAGTTAAAGAGACGAGAGAGAGATGAGAGATAGAGATGAGAGAGAGAGAGATGAGAGAGAGACGAGAGAGAGATGAGAGAGAGAGAGGACGAGCGAGAGAGCAAGACGAGCAAGAGAGAGACAAGTGAGAGAGACGAGAGAGATGAGAGAGAGAGACGAGAGAGAGACGAGAGAGAGATGAGAGAGAGAGACGAAAGAGAGAGAGGGAGAGACATGAGAAAGAGGAGAGATAGAGAGACGAGAGAGACAAGAGAGAGATGAGAGAGAGAGCGAGATGAGCGAGAGAGAGATGAGAGAGATGAGAGAGAGACGAGAGAGAGGATGAGAGAGAGAGACGAGCGAGAGAGCAAGACGAGCGAGAGAGCAAGACGAGCGAGAGAGAGAGACGAGAGAGAGACGAGAGAGAGACGAGAGAGAGACGAGAGAGACGAGAGAGAGAGACAAGAGAGAGAGACGAGAGAGAGATGAGAGAGAGAGACGAGAGAGAGAGAGACAAGAGAGAGAGAGAGACGAGAGAGACAAGCGAGAGAGAGAGATAAGAGAGAGATGAGAGAGAAAGAGACGAGAGAGAGATGAGAGAGAGAGATGAGCGAGAGAGCAAGACGAGCGAGAGAGAGACAAGTGAGAGACGAGAGAGAGGCAAGAGAGAGACGAGAGAGAGAGACGAGAGAGAGACAAGAGAGAGAGAGACAAGAGAGAGAGAGACAAGAGAGAGAGAGACAAGAGAGAGAGACGAGAGAGAAGAGAGACAGAGATGAGAGAGAGACGAGAGAGAGAGACTAGTGAAGGAGAGCGAGACGAGTGAGAGAGAGACGAAAGAAGAGAGAGAGGGAGAGACATGAGAGAGAGGAAAGAGAGAGAGAGACGAGAGAGACAAGAGAGAAATGAGAGAGCGAGATGTGAGAGATAGAGCGAGATGAGCGAGAGAGACGAGCAAGATGAGCGAGAGGGAGAGAGACGAGCGAAAGAGAGAGAGATAAGAGAGAGATGAGAGAGAAAGAGACGAGAGAGAGAGATGAGAGAGAGACGAGAGAGAGACGAGAGAGAGAGACGAGAGAGAGAGACGAGAGAGACAAGTGAGAGAGAGAGATAAGAGAGAGATGAGAGAGAAAGAGACGAGAGAGAGATGAGAGAGAGATGAGAGAGAGAGACGAGAGAGAAGAGAGACAGAGATGAGAGAGACAGAGATGAGAGAGAGATGAGAGAGAGAGATGAGCGAGAGAGAGACAAGTGAGAGAGAGACGAGAGAGAGAGACTAGTGAAGGAGAGCGAGACGAGCGAGAGAGAGACGAAAGAGATAGAGGGAGAGACATGAGAAAGAGGAGAGATAGAGAGACGAGAGAGACAAGAGAGAGATGAGAGAGAGAGCGATGAGAGAGAGACGAGAGAGAGATGAGAGAGAGAGACGAGCGAGAGAGCAAGACGAGCGAGAGAGAGACAAGTGAGAGAGACGAGAGAGAGACGAGATAGAGACGAGAGAGAGACGAGAGAGAGAGACAAGAGAGAGAGACGAGAGAGAGATGAGAGAGAGAGACGAGAGAGAGAGAAGGAGAGGGGGACAGAGAGACGAGAGAGAGGCGAAAGAGAGAGAGGGAGAGACGAGAGAGAGGCGAGAGAGATATGAGAGCGACGAGAGAGAGAGAGATGAGAGAGAGACGAGAGAGAGACAAGAGAGAGACGAGAGAGAGAGCGAGATGAGCGAGAGAGAGAGAGAGAGAGAGAGAGAATGAGAGAGAGAGAGAGACAAGAGAGAGGAGAGAGAGAGATATGAGTGCGAGAGAGAGAGAGGAGAGAGAGAGGAGAGGGAGACGAGAGGGAGACGAGAGGAAGACGAGAGAGAGAGACGAGAGAGAGAGAGAGAGAGAGAGAGAGAGAGATGAGAGAGAGACGAGAGAGAGACGAGAGAGAGAGACGAGAGAGACAAGCGAGAGATAAGAGAGAGATGAGAGAGAAAGAGACGAGAGAGAGATGGGAGAGAGAGATGAAGAGAGAGAGATGAGAGAGATGAGAGAGAGAGATGAGCGAGAGAGCAAGACGAGAGAGAGGCAAGAGAGAGACGAGAGAGAGAGACAAGAGAGAGAGAGACAAGAGAGAGAGACGAGATTGAAGAGAGACAGAGATGAGAGAGAGACGAGAGAGAGAGACTAGTGAAGGAGAGCGAGACGAGTGAGAGAGGGAGAGACATGAGAGAGAGGAGAGAGAGAGAGAGACGAGAGAGACAAGAGAGAGATGAGAGAGAGAGCGAGATGAGAGAGATAGAGCGAGATGAGCGAGAGAGACGAGCGAGATGAGCGAGAGAGACGAGCGAGATGAGCGAGAGAGACGAGCGAGATGAGCGAGAGAGACGAGCGAGATGAGCGAGAGAGACGAGCGAGATGAGCGAGAGAGACGAGCGAGATGAGCGAGAGAGACGAGCGAGATGAGCGAGAGAGACGAGCGAGATGAGCGAGAGGAGGGAGACGAGCGAGGAAGAGAGAGAGATAAGAGAGAGATGAGAGAGAAGAGAGACAGAGATGAGAGAGACAGAGATGAGAGAGAGATGAGAGAGAGAGACGAGCGAGAGAGAGACAAGTGAGAGAGAGACGAGAGAGAGAGACTAGTGAAGGAGAGCGAGACGAGCGAGAGAGAGACGAAAGAGAGAGAGGGAGAGACATGAGAAAGAGGAGAGATAGAGAGACGAGAGAGACAAGAGAGAGATGAGAGAGAGAGCGAGATGAGCGAGAGAGAGAGAGAGAGGAGAGAGAGATGAGAGAGAGCGATGAGAGAGAGACGAGAGAGAGATGAGAGAGAGAGACGAGCGAGAGAGCAAGACGAGCGAGAGAGAGACAAGTGAGAGAGACGAGAGAGACAAGAGAGAGACGAGAGAGAGACGAGAGAGAGAGAGGAGAGGGGGACAGAGAGACGAGAGAGAGGCGAAAGAGAGAGAGGAGAGACGAGAGAGAGGCGAGAGAGACGAGAGAGAGATATGAGAGCGACGAGAGAGAGACAAGAGAGAGACGAGAGAGAGAGCGAGATGAGCGAGAGAGAGAGAGAGAGAGAGAGAGAGAGAGAGAGAGAGAGACGAGAGAGGACAAGCGAGAGAGAGAGATAAGAGAGAGATGAGAGTTAAAGAGACGAGAGAGAGATGAGAGATAGAGATGAGAGAGAGAGAGATGAGAGAGAGACGAGAGAGAGATGAGAGAGAGAGAGACGAGCGAGAGAGCAAGACGAGAGAGATGAGAGAGAGAGACGAGAGAGAGACAAGCGAGAGAGAGGGAGAGACGAGAGAGATGAGAGAGAGACGAGAGAGACGAGAGAGACAAGCGAGAGAGAGAGATAAGAGAGAGATGAGAGTTAAAGAGACGAGAGAGAGATGAGAGATAGAGATGAGAGAGAGAGAGATGAGAGAGAGAGACGAGAGAGAGATGAGAGAGAGAGAGACGAGCGCGAGAGAGCAAGACGAGCAAGAGAGAGACAAGTGAGAGAGACGAGAGAGACGAGAGAGACGAGAGAGAGAGACGAGAGAAAGACGAGAGAGAGACGAGAGAGAGATGAGAGAGAGAGACGAAAGAGAGAGAGGGAGAGACATGAGAAAGAGGAGAGATAGAGAGACGAGAGAGACAAGAGAGAGATGAGAGAGAGAGAGAGATGAGAGAGAGCGATGAGAGAGAGACGAGAGAGAGATGAGAGAGAGAGACGAGCGAGAGAGCAAGACGAGCGAGAGAGAGACAAGTGAGAGAGACGAGAGAGAGACGAGAGAGAGAGAGAGAGAGAGAGACAGAGAGAGAGACGAGAGAGAGATGAGAGAGAGAGACGAGAGAGAGAGAAGGGAGAGGGGACAGAGAGACGAGAGAGAGGCGAAAGAGAGAGAGGGAGAGATATGAGAGCGATGAGAGCGAGAGAGATGAGAGAGAGACGAGAGAGAGACAAGAGAGAGACGAGAGAGAGAGCGAGATGAGCGAGAGAGAGAAAGAGAGAGGGAGAGAGACGAGAGAGAGACAAGCGAGAGAGAGGGAGAGACGAGAGAGAAAGATAAGAGAGAGATGAGAGAGAGAGAGAGAGAGAGAGAGAGAGAAGAGAGAGAGAGAGAGAGAGAGAGAGAGAGAGAGAGAGAGAGAGAGAGAGATGAGCGAGAGAGAGAGAGGAGCGAGAGAGAGAGAGAGACGAGAGAGACGAGAGAGACAAGCGAGAGAGAGAGATAGAGAGAGATGAGAGTTAAAGAGATGAGAGAGAGATGAGAGATAGAGATGAGAGAGAGAGAGATGAGAGAGAGACGAAGAGAGAAATGAGAGAGAGAGAGCGAGCGAGCAAGACGGCAAGAGAGAGACAAGTGAGAGAGACGAGAGAGACGAGAGGAGAGAGAGACAGAGAGAGACGAGAGAGAGATGAGAGAGAGAGACGAGAGAGAAGAGAGACAGAGATGAGAGAGAGATGAGAGAGAGACGAACGAGAGAGAGGGAGAGACATGAGAAAGAGGAGAGATAGAGAGACGAGAGAGACAAGAGAGAGATGAGAGAGAGAGAGAGATGAGAGAGATAGAGCGAGATGAGCGAGAGAGAGAGAGACAAGCAAGATGAGCGAGAGAGACGAGAGAGACGAGAGAGACAAGCGAGAGAGAGATAAGAGAGAGATGAGAGAGAGACGAGAGAGAGATGAGAGAGAGCGATGAGAGAGAGACAGAGAGAGAGATGAGAGAGAGAGACGAGCAAGAGAGCAAGACGAGCGAGAGAGAGACAAGTGAGAGAGACGAGAGAGAGACAAGAGAGAGACGAGAGAGAGAGATGAGAGAGAGAGACGAGAGAGAGAGAAGGAGAGGGGGACAGAGAGACGAGAGAGAGGCGAAAGAGAGAGAGGAGAGAGACGAGAGAGAGACAAGCGAGAGAGAGAGATAAGAGAGAGATGAGAGTGAGACGAGAGAGAGAAATGAGAGACAGAGACGAGGGAGAGAGCGGAGAGAGAGAGAGAAGAGAGAGAGATGAGAGAGAGAGACGAGAGAGAGAGACGAGAGAGAGAGACGAGAGAGAGAAACGAGAGAGAAAGAGACGAGAGAGAAAGAGATGAGAGAGAAAGAGATGAGAGAGGAGGAAGGAGAGGGGGATAGAGAGACGAGAGAGAGGGACGGAGAGAGAAGAGAGAGAGAGAGACGCTTTGAGAGAGAGATGAGAGAGATACGAGAGAGAGAGACAAGTGAGTGAGAGAGAGATAAGAGAGAGATGAGAGAGAGACGAGAGGTAGAGAGACGAGTGAGAGATGAGAGAGAGACGAGAGAGAGGTGAGAGAGAAACGAGAGAGAGATGAGAGAGACGACAGAGACGAGAGAGAGAGATGAGAGAGAAGCGAGACGAGCGAGAGAGAGACAAGCGAGAGAGAGAGAGAGACAATTGAGAGAGAGATGAGAGAGAGAGACGAGAGAGAGACAAGCGAGAGAGAGAGAGACGAGCGAGAGAGAGACGAGCGAGAGAGATGAGAGATGAGCGAGAGAGATGAGCGAGGAGGTGAGCGAGAGAGAGGGACGAGAGAGAGAGAGAGACAAGAGAGAGAGAGAGTGCAGAGCGAGAGAGAGAGACGAGAGAGAGATACGAGAGAGAGGAGAGAGACAAGGGAATGAGAGAATCAGATGAGAGAGAGAAAATAGCGAGCGAAAGAGAGAGACAGGGGAGAAGAGAGAGAAGAGGGAACGAGAGAATGAGATGAGAGGGAGAAGAGGGGAGAAAGAGAAGGAAGAAAGCGAGAGAATGAGATGAGAAAGAGAGTGAGAAGAGAGAGAAAGAGAGAAAAAGGCAGAGAATAGAGATAGAGAATAGAGAGATGGGGGGAGAGAAGAGAGTGAAAGAGAATGATAAAAGAGAGGAGAGAGAGAGATATGAGAGAGAGACGAGAGAGAGAGAGACGAGAGAGAGAGAGCAGAGAGACGAGAGAGAGAGAGAGACGAGAGAGAGGAGAGAGAGAGATATGAGTGCGAGAGAGAGAGAGAGAGAGAGAGAGAGGAGGAGACGAGAGGGAGACGAGAGGGAGACGAGAGAGAGAGACGAGAGAGAGAGACGAGAGAGAGAGAGAGATGAGAGAGAGACGAGAGAGAGAGAGAGACGAGAGAGAGAGACGAGAGAGAGAGACGAGAGATACAGCGAGAGATAAGAGAGAGATGAGAGAGAGATGGGAGAGAGAGATGAGAGAGAGAGATGAGAGAGATGAGAGAGAGAGATGAGCGAGAGAGCAAGACGAGAGAGAGGCAAGAGAGAGACGAGAGAGAGAGACAAGAGAGAGAGAGACAAGAGAGAGAGACAAGAGAGAGAGACGAGATTGAAGAGAGACAGAGATGAGAGAGAGAGGAGAGAGAGAGACTAGTGAAGGAGAGCGAGACGAGTGAGAGAGAGACGAAAGAGAGAGAGAGGGAGAGACATGAGAGAGAGGAGAGAGAGAGCGAGATGAGAGAGATAGAGCGAGATGAGCGAGAGAGACGAGCGAGATGAGCGAAAGAGAGAGAGATAAGAGAGAGATGAGAGACAGAGATGAGAGAGAGATGAGAGAGAGAGACGAGGCGAGAGAGAGACAAGTGAGAGAGAGAGACGAGAGAGAGAGACTAGTGAAGGAGAGCGAGACGAGCGAGAGAGAGAGAAAGAGAGAGAGGGAGAGACATGAGAAAGAGGAGAGATAGAGAGACGAGAGAGACAAGAGAGAGATGAGAGAGCGAGATGAGCGAGAGAGAGAGAGACGAGAGAGAGATGAGAGAGAGCGATGAGAGAGAGACGAGAGAGAGATGAGAGACGAGCGAGAGAGC
>JBBGZY010003931.1:0-30201 GCA_037952925.1 Lithobates clamitans | reverse complement strand
CCATGTTTTGTTGGTGTTAGTCAGGCCCACCCCTAACACCCTAAACCTATGTGGTAGACTTGGGGATGGCGTACAGGGTAGCTTTGGGGGTGTTGGAGGAAGGAGTAAAGGAGTATGGGGGGATGTTGGGGAAAGGAGTATGAAGTAGTCTTGGGATTGTTGGAGGAAGAAGTATGAGGTAGTCTTGGAGGTGCTGGGGGAAGGAGTATGAGGTAGTCTTGGAAGTGTTGGTGGAAGGAGTATGAGATAGCCTTGGGTTTGTTGTGGGAAGGAGTACATGGTAGTCTTGGGATTGTTGGGGGAAGGAGTATGAGGTAATCTTGGGGGTGTTGGAGGAAGGAGTCTGAGGTAGTCTAGCGTGTTGGGGGAAGGAAGGAGTATGCGGGGGGGGGGGGGGGAGTGTATGAAGTCTTGCGTGTTGGGGGAAGGAGTATGGAGTATGGGGGGGGGGGTGTTGGGGGAAGGAGTACATGGTAGCCTTGGGTTTGATGGGGGGAAGGAGTACATGGTAGTCTTGGGATTGTCGGGGGAAGGAGTATGAGGTAGTCTAGCGTGTTGGGGGAAGGAGTATGTGGGGGGGGAGTATGAAGTCTTGCGTGTTGGGGGAAGGAGTATATGGGAGGGTTGTTGGAGGGGGGGGGGGGTGTACATGGTAGTCTTGAGATTGTTGGGGGAATGAAGTAATCTAGCATGTTGGGGAAAGGAGTATGTCGGGGGCGACGGAGTATGAAGTCTTGTGTGTTGGGGGAAGGAGTATACGGGGGGGGGGTTGTTGGTGGTGGTGGGGGGGGGAGTACGTGGTAGTCTTGGGATTGTTGGGGGAATGAGTATGAGGTAGTCTTGCGTGTTGGGAGAAGGAGTATGTGGGGGGGACAGAGTATGAAGTCTTGCGTGTTGGGGGAAGGAGTATACGGGGTGGGGGGGTTGTTGGGGGGGGGGGGGGGGAGTACATGGTAGTCTTCAGATTGTTGGAGGAAGGAGTATGAGTTAGTCTTGGTGGTGTTGGGGGAAGGAGTATACGGGGGGGATTGTTGGTGGGGGAGGGGGGAGGAGTGCGTGGTAGTCTTGGGATTGTTGGGGGAATGAGTATGAGGTAGTCTAGCATGTTGGGGGAAGGAGTATGTGGGGGGGGGGGGCGGAGTATGAAGTCTTGCGTGTTGGGGGGGGGGGAAGAGTACGTGGTAGTCTTGGGATTGTTGGGGGAATGAGTATGAGGTAGTCTAGCGTGGGGGGGGGGGACGGAGTATGAAGTCTTGCGTGTTGGGGGAAGGGGTGGGTTGTGGGGGGGGGGGGGAGTACGTGGTAGTCTTGAGATTGTTGGGGGAAGGAGTATGAGTTTGTCTTGGTGGTGTTGGGGGAAGGTGCATGCGGGTTGGGTGTTGCACAGTAACTAATACTGTTTTTCTGGGTGGTGTGGGAATGGAGCAGTCCAGCCCCCCGTCACTCGGCATGTTATACAATCTCTAAACACATTTGATCTCTTCCAAATCCTATTTACGTGATGGGGAGTGGCGCCTTCGTCTTGCTCAGTGAGTCACATCCAGCTGCTCATGAGAGTAAATCTGAAGTTCTGCCCTGATTGTGAGCTCTTGGGACCTACAACATAGATATATTGGGGGGGCGCCCAACCTCAGACACACATTGGTGTTGGCGGCGGTGGCATCAGACACATTGGTTAGGGGTGGTAGCCTCAGACACACATTGGTAGGGTGGGAGGGGTCGTTGGCCTCAGACACACATTGGTTGGGGGGGTATTGGCCTCAGACACACATTGGTGGTGGGGGGGTTGGCGGCTTTGGCATCAGACACACATTGGTTGGGGGTGGTGGCCTCAGACACACATTGGCGGGGTGGGAGGGGTCGTTGGCCTCAGACACACATTGGTTGGGGGGTATTGGCCTCAGACACACATTGGTGGTGGGGGGGTTGGCGGCGGTGGCCTCAGACACACATTGGTTGGGGGGTATTGGCCTCAGACACACATTAGTGGTGGGGGGGTTGGCGGCGGTGGCCTCAGACACACATTGGTTGGGAGGGGGGGTATTAGCCTCAGACAAACATTGGAGACTGTTATGACGAGTGTGTGGGGAATTGTTTCCATTCCAGAAATGTCACTCACCATATCATGGGTAACCGGAGCCGGCTCACCCGGCAACGTACAGGTAAAGCAGCCACATAATCCTCTCCGCTTACGTTAACCCTTCACATGCAGCTGTTGTTGGGTGACAGGGTCACTTACAGGTCTCCAATTACCACCTGCTCTATGGCTTAGAACAGAACGGTGAATTCTGATTTGAGGTTTGGATGAGATGCCATTCATACTGAAAATAATTCATCTACCATCAGTGTGTGTTTTTTTTGTTTTTTTGAGGGGGGGGGGGGGGGGATGGCTGGTGGTTTCTGTTGGGGAGGCGGGTGCAATGACATAGTTGTCAGATGGAAGGGAAGGCAGAAGTTGGGAAGTTTTTGTTGGGAGAGATGGAGACATCAGTTGGGTTCTTGAAGGGTTGATGGATGCAGTAACTGGGGTTTTTGATAGAGGATGTGGTAGTTGGGTTTGTGGAGGAAGTGGAAGCAGTAGCTGGGATGTTGGCGTGGAGGTGGGTACAGTGACAAGGTTTCTGTTGGAGTTGGTTGCAGTAAAGCAGTCTTTGTTGGGGAGTTGCAGTGGCAAGTTCTTTGTTGGAAAGGTGGGTGCAGCAGCGAGCTCTGGGGAGGTGGGTGCAGTGGCGGGGCTCTTTGGTAGGTGGGTGCAGTGGTGGGGCTCTTTGTTGGGGAGGCGGGTGCAGCAGTGGGGCTCTTTGTTGGGGAGGTGGGTGCAGTGGCAGGGCTCTTTGTTGGGGAGGTAATGGCAGCGGCGGGGCTCTTTGTTGGGGAGGTGGTGGTTGCATCGGCAAGCTTTGTTTGGTAGGTGGGTGCAGTGGCGGGGCTCTTTGTTGGGGAGGGGGTGGTTGCAGTGGCGGATCTTTTGTGAGGGATGTGGGTGCAGTGGTGGGGCTCTTTATTGGGGAGGTGGGTGCAGCAGCGAGCTCTGTTGGAAAGTTGGGTGCAATGGTGGGGCTCTTTATTGGGGAGGTGGGTGCAGCGATGGGGCTCTTTCTGGGTGAGGTGGGTGCAGCGGCGGGGCTGTTTGCTGGGGAGGTGGGTGCAGCGGCGGGGCTGTTTGCTGGGGAGGTGGGTGCAGCGGCGGGGCTGTTTGCTGGGGAGGTGGGTGCAGCGGCGGGGCTGTTTGCTGGGGAGGTGGGTGCAGCGGCGGGGCTGTTTGCTGGGGAGGTGGGTGCAGCGGCGGGGCTGTTTGCTGGGGAGGTGGGTGCAGCGGCGGGGCTGTTGGCTGGTGAGGTGGGTGCAGCGGCGGGGCTGTTTGCTGGGGAGGTGGGTGCAGCAGCGGGGCTGTTTGCTGGGGAGGTGGGTGCAGCAGCGGGGCTGTTTGCTGGGGAGGTGGGTGCAGCGGCGGGGCTGGGGAGGTGGGCGCAGCGGCGGGGCTGGGGAGGTGGGTGCAGCGGCGGGGCTGTTTGCTGGGGAGGTGGGTGCAGCGGCGGGGCTGTTTGCTGGGGAGGTGGGTGCAGCGGCGGGGCTGTTTGCTGGGGAGGTGGGTGCAGCGGCGGGGCTGGGGAGGTGGGTGCAGCGGCGGGGCTGGGGAGGTGGGTGCAGCGGCGGGGCTGGGGAGGTGGGTGCAGCGGCGGGGCTGGGGAGGTGGGTGCAGCGGCGGGGCTGGGGAGGTGGGTGCAGCGGCGGGGCTGTTTGCTGGGGAGGTGGGTGCAGCGGCGGGGCTGTTTGCTGGGGAGGTGGGTGCAGCGGCGGGGCTGTTTGCTGGGGAGGTGGGTGCAGCGGCGGGGCTAATTGCTGGGGAGGTGGGTGCAGCGGCGGGGCTGTTTGCTGGGAAGGTGGGTGCAGCGGCGAGGCTGTTTGCGGGGGAGGTGGGTGCAGCGGCGGGGCTGTTTGTGGGGGAGGTGGGTGCAGCGCTTGTGTTTTTAGCAGGGAGGTGGGTCCAGTAGCTGGATCTTTGGGGTGGATGGTGCAGTGGCTAGGTTGTCGGAGGGGAATGTGGGTGCAGTAGTTCAGTTGTTGGGAAGGGATGAAGGTAGCTGGTGGGTTGTCAGAAATGTGGTTGTAGTAGCTGGGGACCTTTTGTGGAGATGGAAGCAGTGGTTGTCAGAGGGGGAGGTAGAGGTGGTAATTGGGGTATTTTTTGGGGGAGGAGTGGTTCAAGTATATCTAAAGACCGATCTCTTATCGGGTGGAGTAGGAAATTATAGCGTTGGGAAAATTTCCCTTCACTTCCTAGGACTAGGTGGGGGCAATATCTGGGGGTATTGTAGGTGGGGGCAATATCTGGGGGTATTGTAGGTGGGGGCAATAGCTGGGGGTGTTGTAGGTGGGGGCAATATCTGGGGGTGTTGTAGGTGGGGGCAATAGCTGGGGGTGTTGTAGGTGGGGGCAATAGCTGGGGGTGTTGTAGGTGGGGGCCATAACTGGGGGTGTTGTAGGTGGGGGCAATATCTGGGGGTGTTGTAGGTGGGGGCAATGGCTGGGGGTGTTGTAGGTGGGGGCAGTATCTGGGGGTGTTGTAGGTGGGGGCAATGGCTGGGGGTGTTGTAGGTGGGGGCAATATCTGGGGGTGTTGTAGGTGGGGGCAATATCTGGGGGTGTTGTAGGTGGGGGCAGTATCTGGGGGTGTTGTAGGTGGGGGCAATGGCTGGGGGTGTTGTAGGTGGGGGCAATGGCTGGGGGTGTTGTAGGTGGGGGCAATGGCTGGGGGTGTTGTAGGTGGGGGCAATGGCTGGGGGTGTTGTAGGTGGGGGCAATGGCTGGGGGTGTTGTAGGTGGGGGCAATGGCTGGGGGTGTTGTAGGTGGGGGCAATGGCTGGGGGTGTTGTAGGTGGGGGCAATATCTGGGGGTGTTGTAGGTGGGGGCAATGGCTGGGGGTGTTGTAGGTGGGGGCAATAGCTGGGGGTGTTGTAGGTGGGGGCAATAGCTGGGGGTGTTGTAGGTGGGGGCAATAGCTGGGGGTATTGTAGGTGGGGGCAATAGCTGGGGGTGTTGTAGGTGGGGGCAATAGCTGGGGGTGTTGTAGGTGGGGGCAATATCTGGGGGTGTTGTAGGCGGGGGCAATGGCTGGGGGTATTTTAGGTGGAATTAGTGGATGGGTTGTTTGAAGGTTCATCCACCCAATGACTATAAATGATGCAGACATGGACGGCTCTCGGAATAAGTGGCGCCAGAGACTCGCAAAATCCGTTTTTGATTCTCTGAGATTTTCCTTTCCGGAGAATTTTCTTAACAAGCCCCTAAGTAGATTTTGTCTGGCCCTTCTCCAGCCTCTTCTAATCCTTTATCCAAACAGATATAAACAATTCTGCCATCTCCGCTTACACAAGTTGGCGCTCAGCGGAGTGCTACTGACACCAACTGCGTCTGGAGGAGGGAAGAAAAGGGGAGCTGGTACGGAGGAGAGATCATTTTATTTCCCAGAAATGTTGGAAAAAATTTGTAAAGGTTGATGAAATATCACAATTTTGAGCATTTTTTTTATTTTCCAGCAAGATGGTGATTGCACTGCCTGACATACAGGCGACCACTAGAGGGCGCTTATTATAGCATTGCCAAAACTTACACATTGCAATTTTCCTAAATGAGTTTAGGTCCCCATAAGCTGCTGAAATATGAATAGGTATAGGTCTGTCTGTGGGCTGGGGGTGATGGGGTTAATATAAGGTGAGTAACGATCTGCTGGCGGTGGAATGCGCGGAATGTGCCATGTAATGTATGGTCAGGTATTCGGGTTCTCTGTCATTTCCTCACATTGTGCTCCAGGAAGTGTTCTTGATGTGATGTCACCATACAGACATGCAGCGTATCCTGGTGGTACCCCACTGATGGCACTAACTGGTGGGAAATGCTCATTCACAGGTCAACCTGCGAGGAACCCGCAACCGGAACAGCTGCTGGACGCAAAGGACGCATGTGGAGAAGAGGCTTCTGGTCCTGGTCGCTATCCTGTGCATCGGGCTCCTGGCGTGTCTGCTGTCTCTGGCTCTGCAGTATAGAAGCAGTAGGTGCCTTGGGGTTCTGGGGTTTGGGGGGGGGGGTGACTGACACTGTTCTCTAATGGCAATACTGAGGGGGGCTGTAAGACTGCACCATAATGGTAGAACTGGGGGGGGTGTCAGACCCTGTACCCTGATGGCAGGACTGGGGAGGGGGGTCTGGAAGACTCTGTACCCCGATGGCAGGACTGAGGAGGGGGGGGTCTGGAAGACTCTGTACCCTGATGGCAGGACTGAGGAGGGGGGGGGTCTGGAAGGCTCTGTACCCTGATGGCAGGACTGAGGAGGGGGGGGGGTCTGGAAGACTCTGTACCCCGATGGCAGGACTGAGGAGGGGGGGGTCTGGAAGACTCTGTACCCCGATGGCAGGACTGAGGAGGGGGGGGGTCTGGAAGACACTGTACCCCAATGGCAGTACTGGGGAGGGGGGTCTGGAAGACTCTGTACCCCGATGGCAGGATTGAGGAGGGGGGGTCTGGAAGACTCTGTACCCCGATGGCAGGACTGAGGAGGGGGGGGGGGTCTGGAGACTCTGTACCCCGATGGCAGGACTGAGGAGGGGGGTCTGGAAGACACTGTACCCCGATGGCAGGACTGAGGAGGGGGGGGAGGTCTGGAAGACACTGTACCCCCATGGCAGGACTGAGGAGGGGGGGGGTCTGGAGACTCTGTACCCCGATGGCAGGACTGAGGAGGGGGGGTCTGGAAGACACTGTACCCCCATGGCAGTACTGGGGAGGGGGGTCTGGAAGACACTGTACCCCGATGGCAGGACTGAGGAGAGGGGGGAGGTCTGGAAGACACTGTACCCCGATGGCAGGACTGAAGAGGGGGGGTCTGGAAGACTCTGTACCCCGATGGCAGGACTGAGGAGAGGGGGGAGGTCTGGAAGACACTGTACCCCGATGGCAGGACTGAAGAGGGGGGGTCTGGAGACTCTGTACCCCGATGGCAGGACTGAGGAGGGGGGTCTGGAAGACACTGTACCCCGATGGCAGGACTGAGGAGGGGGGGGAGGTCTGGAAGACACTGTACCCCCATGGCAGGACTGAGGGGGGGGGGGTCTGGAGACTCTGTACCCCGATGGCAGGACTGAGGAGGGGGGGTCTGGAAGACACTGTACCCCCATGGCAGTACTGGGGAGGGGGGTCTGGAAGACTCTGTACCCCGATGGCAGGATTGAGGAGGGAGGGTCTGGAAGACTCTGTACCCCGATGGCAGGACTGAGGGGGGCGGGGGGTCTAGAGACTCTGTACCCCGATGGCAGGACTGAGGAGGGGGGGTCTGGAAGACACTGTACCCCCATGGCAGTACTGAGGAAGAGGGGGGGGGGGTCTGGAAGACACTGTACCCCGATGGCAGGACTGAGGAGGGGGGGGTCTGGAAGACACTGTACCCCGATGGCAGGACTGACAGAGGGCTGTAATAAATTTTACCCAGACAGCAGGATGTTGGCATGGTATGAGATGTACCCTGATGAGAAAGGTCCAATGCACTTATTCCTGAAGAGATGGCTGTGTGAGTTAGTCGGTGCTGAAGTGATCACCGGCTGGAACCTGAAGATGGTCAAGCGAGAGAATGTCACCAGCACATCATGGATCTCCAGAATGGGCCCAAAGCTTTACTCAGTGATCATTGTTATAGCAGAAGCAACGTTTCGGAACCTCACAGGACCGCTTCATCAGACGTGACCACTAGCCTGATGAAGGGGTCCTCTGAAATGTTGCTACTGCAAGAACGGTGATTGCTGAATCGAGCTTTGGACCTGTTATGGAGATCCATGATGTTCTCTGACATTCCTAGAAAAGGAAGGAAGCGGCACGGTGTTGGACTCTGTACCTTGGTGGCAGGACAGAAAGAACATTGTTGATCTCTGTACCTGGACAATGAGACGCTGAGAGCGGTGTTTGGGTGTTGGACTCTCTGAACCTTGACAGTGGGACTGGGAAAGCTTTGCTGGACTCTGTACCTTGACAGTGGGACTGGGAGAGCGGTGTTGCTCTCTGTACCCTGATGGGGGGGGGGGGATGGGTAGAGTGGTATTGGACTCAGTACCTTGACTGTGGGACTGAGTGGTGTTGGACTCTTTCTACCCTAATAGAGGGACTTGCAAAGCAGTGATTCTGGCTTGCTGATGATGGGACTGGGAGAGTGCTGCTAGACTCGCCATACCCTGGTGGTGGAACTCGGAGAGAGGTCTTTAACTCTGTACATTGATGGTGGGACTGGGAGAGCAGTTTAAGACTGAGAGAGAGGTCGAACTCTGTAACCTGACTGTGGGACTTGGAGAGCAGTCTGGGGCTCTGTACCCTGATGGTGGGACTGGGAGAATGGTGGTGCAACTGGGAGAGTGGTTTTGGGACTCTGTATCCTGGCAGTAGGACTGGGATAGCATTGTGGGACTCTGTATCCTGCCAGTTAGACTAGGAGAGCGGTCTGGGACTCTGTACCCTGGCGGTGGGACTCTGTAATCTGGTGGTTGGACTGGGAGAGCGGTGGTTGTGGCTCCTGTACCCTGGTGGTGGGACTGGGAGAGCGGTGGTTGGAGCTCTGTACCCTGGTGGTGGGACTGGGAGAACTGTGGTTGTGGCTCTGTACCCTGGTGATGGGACTGGGAGAGCGGTGGTTGGGGCTCTGTACCCTGGTGTTGGGTCTGGGAGAGAGGTGGTTTGGCTCTGTACCCTGGTGGTGGGTCTGGGAGAGCGGTGGTTGGGGCTCTGTACCCTGGTGTTGGGTCTGGGAGAGCGGTGGTTTGGCTCTGTACCCTGGTGGTGGGTCTGGGAGAGCGGTGGTTGGGGCTCTGTACCCTGGTGTTGGGTCTGGGAGAGTGGTGGTTGGGGCTCTGTACCCTGGTGGTGGGTCTGGGAGAGCGGTGGTTGGAGCTCTGTACCCTGGTGGTGGGTCTGGGAGAGCGGTGGTTGGGGCTCTGTACCCTGGTGGTTGGACTGGGAGAGTGGTGGTTGGGGCTCTGTACCCTGGTGTTGGGTCTGGGAGAGCGGTGGTTGGGGCTCCATACCCTGGTGGTGGGTCTGGGAGAGCAGTGGTTGGGGCTCTGTACCCTGGTGGTGGGTCTGGGAGAGCGGTGGTTGGGGCTCCATACCCTGGTGGTGGGTCTGGGAGAGCGGTGGTTGGGGCTCTGTACCCTGGTGTTGGGTCTGGGAGAGCAGTGGTAGGGGCTCTGTACCCTGGTGGTGGGTCTGGGAGAGCTGTGGTTGGGGCTCTGTACCCTGGTGGTGGGTCTGGGAGAGCGGTGGTTGGGGCTCTGTACCCTGGTGGTGGGTCTGGGAGAGCGGTCGTTGGGGCTCTGTACCCTGGTGGTGGGTCTGGGAGAGCAGTGGTTGGGGCTCTGTACCCTGGTGGTGGGTCTGAGAGAGCGGTGGTTGGGGCTCCATACCCTGGTGGTGGGTCTGGGAGAGCAGTGGTTGGGGCTCTGTACCCTGGTGGTGGGTCTGGGAGAGCGGTGGTTGGGGCTCCATACCCTGGTGGTGGGTCTGGGAGAGCGGTCGTTGGGGCTCTGTACCCTGGTGGTGGGTCTGGGAGAGCGGTGGTAGGGGCTCTGTACCCTGGTGGTGGGTCTGGGAGAGCGGTGGTTGGGGCTCTGTACCCTGGTGGTGGGTCTGGGAGAGCAGTGGTAGGGGCTCTGTACCCTGGTGGTTGGACTGGGAGAGCGGTCGTTGGGGCTCTGTAGACCTTGACGGCTGCTTAATATTCTGGGGATCTGTTTTCGGACAGCTCCTTTTCTGTCACGGAAAAAACGTGTGATCTTCAAGAGTTCTGCGGGAATTCTGTTCATGGATTGGACTTGTGGAAGGGGAATTGGAGGGTTCTTCAGTCCTCCTGATTTTTTTCTTGGGTGATATTTTCTGAACTATTTGAGACTGAGTGGCATCATCTGCTTACAGTGTATCCAATGCCGATTTCTTTAGTTCTGGATGGTATGGTAAAGGGTTGACATCTGACCATTGCTGTCTGTGTCCCCACTGTACAAATTCCCCCCCCCCCCCCGCCCCCTCTGATCATGGTCCTGAAAGAGAAAACCTCTGAAATGTTTAAGTTGTCACCAGAACAGGAATGGAGGGGAAATCTTCTAGTGGGGACTCTTGTTCTGGTGAGTAAAAGGGAAATTCCTTTGGTCTCTGGAACAGAAAGTGAAATCTCCAAATGGGGACAACAAAAACCCGATTTCCTAACTCTTCCCTACTCCGAACTCGGCTTTAGATATATTTGCATGATGATTATCTGATTTTGGTGGCTCGGTTATCTTTGCCGTGTCCCCAATCATCAGAACTCCGTGTCCTATCAGACTATCCATCCTCCATGTTTTGATCCAGAACTCCTCACAGTTGGTGTCCCCGGTTTACAGGTAGTTTGGGAAGCTGAAGATGGAGATGGTCGCCCCCCCCCAACCCCCCGTGTTGACTGAGGTGTTGCAGATTGCCTGTAACTGAAATATTAACCCTCTGACGTTTTGCTTCCAGAAAATCGCACCTGCCTGTCGGAATCTTGCATCTCGGTCACCAGCTCCATCCTGCGCTCTCTGGATCCCAGCGTGGATCCGTGTCAGGACTTCTACAGCTATGCCTGTGGCGGGTGGATCAAAGCCAATCCGGTCCCTGATGGCCATTCCCGCTGGGGGACCTTCAATGAGCTGTGGGAGCACAACCAGGCCGTCATGAAGCACCTGCTGGGTGAGTGTGAGATTGGAATACGTATTTATTGTGCGCGCCGCAGAGAAGGTCATTTGTATTGGATGGGAGTTGCTGAGCTGCTGCTTTTATTCCTGCTAGGGGACCCGCTATGGTTCTTCCCTCCACACCCCCGTTGGGTGCCTTTTTGAGACCCGCAGCCGGGAGCTCCACTTGTTGGGTGCCTTTTTGAGACCTGCAGCTGGGGGCCCCCCTCGGGTGCCTTTTTGGGGCCCGCAGCCAGAGAACCCCTCGGGAGCCTTTTTGAGACCCGCAGCTGGGGGCCCCCCTCGTTGGGTGCCTTTTTGAGACCCGCAGCTGGGGGCCCCCCTCGTTGGGTGCCTTTTTGAGACCCGCAGCTGGGGGCCCCCCTCGTTGGGTGCCTTTTTTGAGACCCGCAGCTGGGGGCCCCCCTCGGGTGCCTTTTTGAGACCCGCAGCTGGGGGCCCCCCTCGTTGGGTGCCTTTTTGAGACCCGCAGCTGGGGGCCCCCCTCGTTGGGTGCCTTTTTGAGACCCGCAGCTGGGGGCCCCCCTCGTTGGGTGCCTTTTTGAGACCCGCAGCTGGGGGCCCCCCTCGTTGGGTGCCTTTTTGAGACCCGCAGCCGGGGGCCGCCCTTATTGGGTGCCTTTTTGCAACCGGCAGCCGGGAGCCACCTTCGTTGGGTGCCTCTGGCCTGCAGCTTGGGGCAGGGGGGGGCCTTGTCATGTGTCCATCTTGCCACCAGCAGCTCTACTCCAATGAGGGAATGATGAGACGACACGATCACTGACCACAGATAACATTCCTCACCTCCAGACATAACATTGAACTCCTCTCCAGCCTATGTTTCCATCACATGTACACGCCCAGCTCTCTGACAGGAGAGGCGGGGTCACCCTCAGACTACAAATCTCATCATCCCATCATCTGTGACATCCCGAGCATCCTTCCCACCTTCTACAGCCTCCGCTGAAACCGCTTCCTCTGATTTCACCGCACACTGTGAGCTTCTGACAATGGAGTACTGAGAGGAGTATGGAGGCCGGGGGGCTGTGGTGTTTTCAGGAAGCCCCCCTGCTGGCCCCTCCCACCAGCCATGATCTGCATTGCATAGAGAAGCTCAGAGACCTGGTAAGAACGCTGGGTCTAAAATGTATGTAATAAAGTTTATTTTTTTTGAAAAAAAAAATAATTAAATGTTAATGAGGGTAGGGGGCAGGGAAGCTGAAATATAAGCAGATTACACTTCATCATTGATGTGTCCCGCTCGGCTGGCATGATTGGTCTCTTCCTTCTCCACAGAAAACAAGACTATGAATTTCAGCAGTGCTGCCGAGCACAAAGCTCAGAGTTACTACCAGGCCTGTATGAACGAGTCCAAAATCGCGGATCTCGGCGCCAAACCGCTGCAAGAGCTCATAGAGAAGGTGAGAGGACGCAACTCGTCCGGTCCAAGAATAACAAGTCCTTTTAAAGGGTCACTCCACCCAGGACTGGGATGTGTGGATGCTGGACGGGTATATGATGTGTTCCTAATGTAGCACTACCGCCCCGTAGGGGTTTCAAATTATGGGGTTCCCCACTACTGCACAGCCAGGCACACAACATTTTCAGTGAACAGTCCTTGAGCTTTGTTTTTATGTTTTGTTGGGGGGGGGGGTTAATAACTTAGGGAATAGGAATTATGGGATGCCCAACTTGAAGGTGACAAAACCAGTGACAACTTCCTCCCTATGTACAGATCTGATTCTTCTGTACCGGCTAACGGTCTGCTAGATCAGAAATAGCCCCTTACAGGCAGGAACTCTCAGTCCCTCCCTTTAGAAAGTAGCACAATGTGGTGTGAACAGCATCCTGGAGTTCCTCCAACTCCCTGTAGACACTGGTCCCAGCTCTACCACTTCAGAAATTCTAGCCACCCGGCCGCCTCTCCACCGGCCCCCTCTCCACCGGCCCACTCTGCGGCCTGTCTGAAGATCTCCCAGGGCGAGGCTGTAGAGGACATAAGCACACTGCTGTCTTCAACCTGCTACATGCGGCAGTCTCTCCCCCTGTAAATCCTGGCACCATGCTGTAGTACTCACACTGTCCTCCTTGCTCCCGCTCAGGAAGTACTTCCTCCAAGCTTCTCCTTTTGTCAGGATCCTTCCAGGCCAACACCTGAGCCCCTGCCCGAGGCAGAGGACCTACCCCCTCCCCCCAGACTAGAGGATTTGCCTCAAGGGCCAACAACCTCCTGGGGATTGGTTGAAGGGCCCCTAAATATGCAGGACAACTCTCCTAGCCTTCGCACTCTAGCTTCCAGAATATTCTCTTAACATTCCAGAAACCGAGAGCTGCCTGCGTGAGTTATGCTGCCCTGAACTCTAGTAAGCCTGACCCAGATTCCAACACTCGCAGTGTTTTAAACATGAGTCAGAATATGCTTTTACTTACTGACACTAGAGGGTGCTACACATACATCTCTGGAGATCAGTGGTGGCTTCCCCCTTCTTCTACAAAGTTACAATGTACAGTCTGATCACTGGGGGAGGGGAGACTGAGGAAATGTTTCCTCCTCCCTGCAGCAGACTGATGACAATGTCTCAGCCTAGGCAAAGTCTATGGCTATTTAATGATAAAGGGCAGAGCTTGTGTGAACAATGATCCTGTTGCTGTATAATGTGACTTGTCAGAGATTCACGCCAACTTGTAAAATTCCCGGCTGGTCCGGTTTTTGTAATTTTGCGATGTAACTCTAGTTTTGGGGTGTCTTCCAGCTCGGTGGGTGGAATATCACTGGTCCATGGGACAAGAACAACTTCCAGGAGATCCTGCGGACCATCACTGCGTACTACAGAGTCTCTCCCTTCTTCTCGGTGTTTGTCAGCGCAGACTCCAAGAACTCCAACAGCAACATCATCCAGGTGAGGCGCGGGGGGCTCCATAGTGCCGGGGGGGTCTAGGCTGCCCTTCAAGGTTCTTGTCGGGTGGTTCGCTGCATCTCCATGTACAGTCCTGACCCGTCTCCTCTCCCCTAGATAGACCAGTCTGGATTGGGTTTACCGTCTCGAGAATACTACCTGAACAAAACGGCCAATGAGAAGGTGAGTTCCAGGCCATGGCTGATGTCTCTTCCCCCAAACACCTTCCCCCGGTCCCTCTTCTGAATCCCGGTGCTCTTCATCCTGTAGGTTCTGACCGGATACCTCAACTTCATGGTGCAGCTGGGGGTCCTCCTGGGTGGGGAGGAGAACAACACACGCCAGCAGATGCAGGAGATCCTGGACTTCGAGACGGCCCTGGCCAATATCACCATCCCGCAAGAGAAGAGGCGAGATGAGGAGCTCATCTACCACAAGATCACCGCCGGAGAGCTGAAGGTGATTCGGATTTTCCTTCCTGTCACCATTCATTGTATGGAAACCCTTAGAAGGGCAGGACATGGCCGTGCACCCCAAGTCTTCCTAGGACAGGGTGCCAGCCTAGTGGGGGAAGCTGGGGCGCCAGCCTAGATGTAATATGATTTGTGTTCCCTTCACATCCAGGATCTGATACCCAGTGTGGATTGGATGCCCCTCCTCCAAACTGCCTTTCGCCCCGTGGAGATCAATGAGACGGAGCCTGTGGTGGTCTATGCTAAAGAATACTTGGTGGAGGTGTCCGGTCTCATAAATGCCACTGACAAGAGGTAGGAACAAGTCTGCCAGCTTCCATCGCGGCTCCTCTGCCCGGGTGTACACTGATTTTTCTATGTGGGTGGATGGAGATGAGTCTAGGTGTAATGGGTGGGGGCAGGGAGGGTGCAGTGTTGGCATTTGTATATAATATAAATTCCCTAAAGTATTGCGGCTCCCCGGGGTGGCCCCCCTAGTAAAGTAATCCACACTTGAATTGGTCAAGGAGTACCAAGTAACCAATAACTGATCTTCTCTCCTCCAGAATCCTGAATAACTACATGATCTGGAATGTGGTGCGGAAGACGAGCGCCCTGTTGGATCAAAGGTTCCAGGACGTTGAAGAGAAGTTCCTGGAAGTCATGTATGGAACCAAGAAGGTGAGAGATGCTGGCTGGTCACGTCTCCGGGGGATCCAGGAATCCTGGCATGCGGTGGCATGTGGTCCAGTTATCTCTGGGACATTCAGGAGTTCTGGCATGTCCTGCAGATATTGGGGAGTGAATAGATTCCGGTGTAGTGATTGGCTGTGCTGACCTGGCTCTGGTGTAGTGATTGGCTGTGGTGACCTGGCTCCGGTGTCATGATTGACTGTGCTGACCTGGCTCCGGTGTAGGGATTGGCTGTGCTGACCTGGCTCCAGTGTAGGGATTGGCTGTGCTGACCTGTTTCCGGTGTAGGGATTAGCTGTGCTGACCTGGCTCCGGTGTCGTGATTGGCTGTGCTGACCTGGCTCCGGTGTCGTGATTGGCTGTGCTGACCTGGCTCCGGTGTAGTGATTGGCTGTGCTGACCTGGCTCTGGTGTAGTGATTGGCTGTGCTGAACTGGCTCTGGTGTAGGGATTGGCTGTGCTGACCTGGCTCCGGTGTAGTGATTGGCTGTGGTGACCTGGCTCCGGTGTATGGATTGGCTGTGCTGACCTGGCTCCGGTGTATGGATTGGCTGTGCTGACCTGGCTCTGGTGTAGGGATTGGCTGTGCTGAAATGGCTCTGTTGTAGGGATTGGCTGTGCTGTCCTGGCTCCGGTGTAGGGATTGGCTGTGCTGTCCTGGCTCCGGTGTCGGGATTGGCTGTGCTGACCTGGCTCTGGTGTAGGGATTGGCTGTGCTGACCTGGCTCCGGTGTAGTGATTGGCTGTGGTGACCTGGCTCCGGTGTAGGGATTGGCTGTGCTGACCTGGCTCCGGTGTAGGGATTGGCTGTGCTGACCTGGCTCCGGTGTAGGGATTGGCTGTGCTGGCCTGGCTCCGGTGTCGGGATTGGCTGTGCTGACCTGGCTCTGGTGTAGGGATTGGCTGTGCTGAACTGGCTCTGGTGTAGGGATTGGCTGTGCTGACCTGGCTTCGGTGTCGGGATTGGCTGTGCTGACCTGGCTCCGGTGTAGGGAATTGGCTGTGCTGACCTGGCTCCGGTGTAGGGATTGGCTGTGCTGACCTGGCTCCGGTGTAGTAATTGGCTGTGCTGACCTGGCTCTGGTGTCGGGATTGGCTGTGCTGACCTGGCTCTGGTGTCGTGATTGGCTGTGCTGTCCTGGCTTCGGTGTAGGGATTGGCTGTGCTGACCTGGCTCCGGTGTCGGGATTGGCTGTGCTGACCTGGCCCTGGTGTCGGGATTGGCTGTGCTGACCTGGCTCCGGTGTAGGGATTGGCTGTGCTGACCTGGCTCCGGTGTCGGGATTGGCTGTGCTGACCTGGCTCCGGTGTAGGGATTGGCTGTGCTGACCTGGCTCCGGTGTAGGGATTGGCTGTGCTGACCTGGCTCCGGTGTCGGGATTGGCTGTGCTGACATGGCCAGCCTCTTACTCTGGGCTCAGATCTCTGCCATGGCAAGAAGTGGCGTGGTTCCCTTGTGCAGGAAGTGGCCAGTTTCGGTCTTGCTCCGTGGTCACACATTGATGAGTCACACAAGCCGGCGTGTCCAGGAAGTCACCCGGCTTTCATTTCATAGAAATGGAAACCAACATCTGGCAGGAAGTGTGCGCCGCCTGATCTACAACGGTGTAACCTCGGCGAGCACAACTTTTCCCCAGGGGACCCCCACTTTTTTTTTTCAGGGGGCCCGCCGCTACTCCTGCCTTGTAATTTTATGTTGCAGCACATAATGTTCCAATAGAAGAAGGAAAAGGGGGCCCCCCTTTTTTTTTTTTTTTCAGCAGTGCTTTGTATTTGATGTTTCATATTTTGGTTATTGCATTTTATGTCCTTGTAAAGGTCCCCCCAAACCCTGTAGGAGTCTTTTATATCTGAGAAAGTGGACTTCCTACTTTTAGATTGGACTTTGTAGCAGTGCAATCACTGCTAATGCAGGAAGAAGGGTGATCCAGTGCAAATCCCAGCCCCCCACAACCCCCCCCCCCCCTTGGGGGCAACTGTGCAAAACCTTCAAATGTTGTATTTTGATAACATTTACAGTAATAAGATCTCACTCGTATATTAAAAAAAAACCAAATATTTGGTTTAATGTCTTCCCATGAACTGCTCCGCACATCGCTGGTTACACAACATTCCTCCTTTAGTCTGTGAGTAGCGCCCTCTGCTGTCCCTTCTGATTGCATCCAGTGGGATGGATGACATGAGATTAGTGTACAACCCTTGTGCCCAACCTGTGGCCCTTTGGTATGTGATGTGTGGCCCTCAGCAGTCTGTAGAGGGAACACTGATTAGGGGAAAAGCATTAATCTCTACCAGCTGCATGTAATATCTTCCCAGTTTGGTATTCTCTTCTGCAGTCCTCTCCAGCATTACATATATTGAATATCATGCGGCACTTTGGTGTCAGGGGCCCCATTTGAGGCCCCCTTTAGGTCAGTTGACCACCAGTCAAAGAGGATCATTGTGGCGGGTGCCCTGAGGTGGTGTATGTGGCGGGTGCCGTGGGGTGGTGTATGTGGCGGGTGCCGTGGGGTGGTGTATGTGGCGGGTGCCGTGGGGTGGTGTATGTGGCGGGTGCCGTGAGGTGGTGTATGTGGCGGGTGCCGTGAGGTGGTGTATGTGGCGGGTGCCGTGAGGTGGTGTATGTGGCGGGTGCCGTGAGGTGGTGTATGTGGCGGGTGCCGTGAGGTGGTGTATGTGGCGGGTGCCGTGAGGTGGTGTATGTGGCGGGTGCCGTGAGGTGGTGTATGTGGCGGGTGCCGTGAGGTGGTGTATGTGGCGGGTGCCGTGAGATGGTGTACGTGGCGGGTGCCGTGAGGTGGTGTACGTGGCGGGTGCCGTGAGGTGGTGTACGTGGCGGGTGCCGTGAGGTGGTGTATGTGGCGGGTGCCGTGAGGTGGTGTATGTGGCGGGTGCCGTGAGGTGGTGTATGTGGCGGGTGCTGTGAGGTGGTGTATGTAACGGGTGCCGTGAGGTGGTGTATGTGGCGGGTGCCGTGAGGTGGTGTATGTGGCGGGTGCCGTGAGGTGGTGTATGTGGCGGGTGCCGTGAGGTGGTGTATGTGGCGGGTGCCGTGAGATGTATGTGGCGGTTCTACAAAACAGATCTGAGGTTAGTGTTTCAGTAATGACGTCTATCATTTTTTTTCTCTCGGCTCTCCATCAGAACCCTTCTCTGCTTCTCTTATAGACTTGCACCCCGCGCTGGAAGTTCTGTATTGGTGACACGGATATCAATCTGGGCTTCGCTTTGGGCGCCATGTTTGTGAAGAGTGTGTTTGCGGAAACCAGCAAACCCCGGGTAAGCATGGGGGAAGGAGGGAGGAGTAGGCTAAGGAGTGGGGACAAGGGCGGGAGAGCTGGGAGCAAGGGGGACTGGGTGAAGGGGGGGTAAGCTTGGAAAGTGGTGGACAAGGGTGTGGAGAGCTGGAGAGTGGGGGTGGGGGACAATGGTAAGGGGGCTGCAGAGTTGGGAGGATAAGGGTGGTAGAAGTGAGGACTGGAGGCAAGGGAGATGACCAGGTCAGTGGGGACCAAGGTGAGAGTTGGGAACTGGAGGACGAGGGAGGATAATCTGGGTAGCGGGAGATGACCTGTGGAATTGGGGATGAGGGTGGGAGATCTGGGGAGTTGGGTCAGGCTAGGTTGGAACACTAGGAGTGGAGTCCTATTTTCCGACATCTGTTATTGGGGGGGGGGGGGGGGGGCGGCTACATCTTAGAGCGACTCTATCATCCCCCGGGTGAGGATTCGGTCCTCAGTGGTCCTCAGAGTGGCTTCATCCCCTGGTGAGGATTTGGTCCTCACTGTGGTTCTCGGAGTGGCTCTATCCCACCTGGTGAGGATTTGGTCCTCTGTGGTTCTAGGAGTGGCTTCATCGCCCCCTGGTGAGGATTTGGTCCTCTCTGTGGTTCTGAGTGGCTCTATCCCCCCCTGGTGTGGATTTGGTCCTCTCTGTGGTTCTTGGAGAGGCTCTTTCCCCCCTGGTGAGGATTTGGTCCTCTCTGTGGTTCTTGGAGTGGCTCTATACCCCCTGGTGAGGTTTTGGTCCTCTCTATAGTTCTCGGAGTGGCTCTATCCCCCCTGGTAAGGATTTGGTCCTCTGTGGTTCTCGGAGTGGCTCTATCCCCCCTGGTGAGGATTTGGTCCTCTCTATGGTTCTCGGAGTGGCTCTATCCCCCCTGGTGAGGATTTGGTCCTCTCTATGGTTCTCGGAGTGGCTCTATCCCCCCTGGTGAGGTTTTGGTTCTCGGAGTGGCTCTATCCCCCCTGGTGAGGTTTTGGTTCTCGGAGTGGCTCTATCCCCCCTGGTGAGGATTTGGTCCTCTGTGGTTCTCGGAGTGGCTCTATCCCCCCTGGTGAGGATTTGGTCCTCTGTGGTTCTCGGAGTGGCTCTATCCCCCCTGGTGAGGATTTGGTCCTCTCTTTAGTTCTCGGAGTGGCTCTATCCCCCCTGGTGAGGTTTTGGTCCTCTCTATAGTTCTCGGAGTGGCTCTATCCCCCCTGGTGAGGATTTGGTCCTCTGTGGTTCTCGGAGTGGCTCTATCCCCCCTGGTGAGGTTTTGGTTCTCGGAGTGGCTCTATCCCCCCTGGTGAGGTTTTGGTCCTCTGTGGTTCTCGGAGTGGCTCTATCCCCCCTGGTGAGGATTTGGTCCTCTGTGGTTCTCGGAGTGGCTCTATCCCCCCTGGTGAGGTTTTGGTCCTCTCTATTGTTCTCGGAGTGGCTCTATCCCCCCTGGTGAGGTTTTGGTTCTCGGAGTGGCTCTATCCCCCCTGGTGAGGATTTGCGGTGATGTTTATTGTATGTTTTTGGCACAGGCTATGCAGATGATTAAAGGTATAAAGAAGGCCTTTGAAGAGAGTCTTCAGACGTTGAGCTGGATGGATGAAGATACGAGGAAGGCCGCCAGAGAGAAGGTGAGACCTCCGCAGAACTCCTTCATCAAACCGCAGATCAACCTGATTGGTGGGTTTTCATAATCCGTTTACCTTCTCTTTTGTTTTGTTTTTCTTCCTTTTTAGGCTGAAGCAATCTACGATATGATTGGTTATCCAAACTTCATAATGGACCCCAAGGAGCTGGATAAAGTGTTCAATGATGTGAGTGAGCGGGGGCAGGGAAGGGGGACATTGGCATTGCTGGTAATGAGCAGATATGAGCCGAGCCACTTCCTGGGGAGACAGTACATGAGAACAGGGGCATTGATCACTTCCTGGGGAGACAGTACATGAGAACAGGGACATTGATCACTTCCTGGGGAGACAGTACATGAGAAAAGGGACATTGATCACTGGGGAGACGGTACATGAGAACAGGGACATTGATCACTTCCTGAGGAGACGGTAAATGAGAACAGGGACATTGATCACTTCCTGGGGAGACGGTACATGAGAACAGGGACATTGATCACTGGGGAGACGGTACATGAGAACAGGGACATTGATCACTTCCTAGGGAGACAGTACATGAGAACAGGGGCATTGATCACTTCCTGGGGAGACAGTACATGAGAACAGGGGCATTGATCACTTCCTGAGGAGACGGTACATGAGAACAGGGACATTGATCACTTCCTGGGGAGACGGTATATGAGAACAGGGACATTGATCACTGGGGAGACGGTACATGAGAACAGGGACATTGATCACTTCCTAGGGAGACAGTACATGAGAACAGGGGCATTGATCACTTCCTGGGGAGACAGTACATGAGAACAGGGGCATTGATCACTTCCTGGGGAGACGGTACATGAGAACAGGGGCATTGATCACTTCCTGAGGAGACGGTACATGAGAACAGGGACATTGATCACTTCCTGGGGAGACGGTATATGAGAACAGGGACATTGATCACTGGGGAGACGGTACATGAGAACAGGGACATTGATCACTTCCTAGGGAGACAGTACATGAGAACAGGGGCATTGATCACTTCCTGGGGAGACAGTACATGAGAACAGGGGCATTGATCACTTCCTGGGGAGACGGTACATGAGAACAGGGACATTGATCACTTCCTGGGGAGACGGTACATGAGAACAGGGACATTGATCACTTCCTGGGGAGACGGTACATGAGAACAGGGACATTGATCACTTCCTGGGGAGACGGTATATGAGAACAGGGACATTGATCACTTCCTGGGGAGAAGGTACATGAGAACAGGGACATTGATCACTGGGGAGACAGTATATGAGAACAGGGACATTGATCACTTCCTGGGGAGACGGTACATGAGAACAGGGCCTTGATCACTGTCTGGGGAGACGGTACATGAGAACAGGGCCTTGATCACTGTCTGGGGAGACGGTACATGAGAACAGGGCCTTGATCACTGTCTGGGGAGACGGTATATGAGAACAGGGACATTGATCACTGGGGAGACGGTATATGAGAACAGGGACATTGATCACTGTCTGGGGAGACGGTATATGAGAACAGGGACATTGATCACTGTCTGGGGAGACGGTACATGAGAACAGGGACATTGATCACTTCCTGGGGAGACGGTACATGAGAACAGGGACATTGATCACTGTCTGGGGAGACGGTACATGAGAACAGGGACATTGATCACTTCCTGGGGAGACGGTACATGAGAACAGGGACATTGATCACTTCCTGGGGAGACAGTACATGAGAACAGGGACATTGATCACTTCCTGGGGAGAGGGTATATGAGAACAGGGACATTGATCACTGTCTGGGGAGACGGTATATGAGAACAGGGACATTGATCACTGTCTGGGGAGAAGGTATATGAGAACAGGGGGATTGATCACTGTCTGGGGGGACAGTACATGAGAACAGGGACATTGATCACTTCCTGGGGAGACGGTATATGAGAACAGGGACATTGATCACTTCCTGGGGAGACAGTATATGAGAACAGGGACATTGATCACTGTCTGGGGAGACGGTATATGAGAACAGGGACATTGATCACTGTCTGGGGAGACGGTATATGAGAACAGGGACATTGATCACTGTCTGGGGAGACGGTATATGAGAACAGGGACATTGATCACTGTCTGGGGAGACGGTATATGAGAACAGGGACATTGATCACTGTCTGGGGAGACGGTATATGAGAACAGGGACATTGATCACTGTCTGGGGAGACGGTACATGAGAAGAGGGACATTGATCACTTCCTGGGGAGACGGTACATGAGAACAGGGGCATTGATCACTGTCTGGGGAGACGGTATATGAGAACAGGGACATTGATCACTTCCTGGGGAGACGGTATATGAGAACAGGGACATTGATCACTTCCTGGGGAGACGGTATATGAGAACAGGGACATTGATCACTTCCTGGGGAGACGGTATATGAGAACAGGGACATTGATCACTGTCTGGGGAGACGGTACATGAGAACAGGGACATTGATCACTTCCTGGGGAGACGGTATATGAGAACAGGGACATTGATCACTTCCTGGGGAGACGGTATATGAGAACAGGGGCATTGATCACTGTCTGGGGAGACGGTATATGAGAACAGGGACATTGACCACTTCCTGGGGAGACGGTATATGAGAACAGGGACATTGATCACTTCCTGGGGAGAGGGTATATGAGAACAGGGACATTGACCACTTCCTGGGGAGACGGTATATGAGAACAGGGACATTGATCACTGTCTGGGGAGACGGTACATGAGAACAGGGACATTGATCACTTCCTGGGGAGACGGTATATGAGAACAGGGACATTGATCACTTCCTGGGGAGACAGTATATGAGAACAGGGACATTGATCACTGTCTGGGGAGACGGTATATGAGAACAGGGACATTGATCACTGTCTGGGGAGACGGTATATGAGAACAGGGACATTGATCACTGTCTGGGGAGACGGTACATGAGAAGAGGGACATTGATCACTTCCTGGGGAGACGGTACATGAGAACAGGGGCATTGATCACTGTCTGGGGAGACGGTATATGAGAACAGGGACATTGATCACTTCCTGGGGAGACGGTATATGAGAACAGGGACATTGATCACTTCCTGGGGAGACGGTATATGAGAACAGGGACATTGATCACTTCCTGGGGAGACGGTATATGAGAACAGGGACATTGATCACTGTCTGGGGAGACGGTACATGAGAACAGGGACATTGACCACTTCCTGGGGAGACGGTATATGAGAACAGGGGCATTGATCACTGTCTGGGGAGACGGTATATGAGAACAGGGACATTGATCACTTCCTGGGGAGAGGGTACATGAGAACAGGGACATTGATCACTTTCTGGGGAGACGGTATATGAGAACAGGGACATTGATCACTTTCTGGGGAGAGGGTATATGAGAACAGGGACATTGATCACTTCCTGGGGAGACGGTATATGAGAACAGGGACATTGACCACTTCCTGGGGAGACGGTATATGAGAACAGGGACATTGATCACTGTCTGGGGAGACGGTATATGAGAACAGGGACATTGATCACTGTCTGGGGAGAAGGTATATGAGAACAGGGACATTGATCACTGTCTGGGGAGAAGGTATATGAGAACAGGGGGATTGATCACTGTCTGGGGGGACAGTACATGAGAACAGGGACATTGATCACTTCCTGGGGAGACGGTATATGAGAACAGGGACATTGATCACTTCCTGGGGAGACGGTATATGAGAACAGGGACATTGATCACTGTCTGGGGAGACGGTACATGAGAACAGGGACATTGATCACTTCCTGGGGAGACGGTACATGAGAACAGGGACATTGATCACTGTCTGGGGAGACGGTACATGAGAACAGGGACATTGATCACTTCCTGGGGAGACGGTACATGAGAACAGGGACATTGATCACTTCCTGGGGAGACAGTACATGAGAACAGGGACATTGATCACTTCCTGGGGAGAGGGTATATGAGAACAGGGACATTGATCACTGTCTGGGGAGACGGTATATGAGAACAGGGACATTGATCACTGTCTGGGGAGAAGGTATATGAGAACAGGGGGATTGATCACTGTCTGGGGGGACAGTACATGAGAACAGGGACATTGATCACTTCCTGGGGAGACGGTATATGAGAACAGGGACATTGATCACTTCCTGGGGAGACAGTATATGAGAACAGGGACATTGATCACTGTCTGGGGAGACGGTATATGAGAACAGGGACATTGATCACTGTCTGGGGAGACGGTATATGAGAACAGGGACATTGATCACTGTCTGGGGAGACGGTATATGAGAACAGGGACATTGATCACTGTCTGGGGAGACGGTATATGAGAACAGGGACATTGATCACTGTCTGGGGAGACGGTATATGAGAACAGGGACATTGATCACTGTCTGGGGAGACGGTACATGAGAAGAGGGACATTGATCACTTCCTGGGGAGACGGTACATGAGAACAGGGGCATTGATCACTGTCTGGGGAGACGGTATATGAGAACAGGGACATTGATCACTTCCTGGGGAGACGGTATATGAGAACAGGGACATTGATCACTTCCTGGGGAGACGGTATATGAGAACAGGGACATTGATCACTTCCTGGGGAGACGGTATATGAGAACAGGGACATTGATCACTGTCTGGGGAGACGGTACATGAGAACAGGGACATTGATCACTTCCTGGGGAGACGGTATATGAGAACAGGGACATTGATCACTTCCTGGGGAGACGGTATATGAGAACAGGGGCATTGATCACTGTCTGGGGAGACGGTATATGAGAACAGGGACATTGACCACTTCCTGGGGAGACGGTATATGAGAACAGGGACATTGATCACTTCCTGGGGAGAGGGTATATGAGAACAGGGACATTGACCACTTCCTGGGGAGACGGTATATGAGAACAGGGACATTGATCACTGTCTGGGGAGACGGTACATGAGAACAGGGACATTGATCACTTCCTGGGGAGACGGTATATGAGAACAGGGACATTGATCACTTCCTGGGGAGACAGTATATGAGAACAGGGACATTGATCACTGTCTGGGGAGACGGTATATGAGAACAGGGACATTGATCACTGTCTGGGGAGACGGTATATGAGAACAGGGACATTGATCACTGTCTGGGGAGACGGTACATGAGAAGAGGGACATTGATCACTTCCTGGGGAGACGGTACATGAGAACAGGGGCATTGATCACTGTCTGGGGAGACGGTATATGAGAACAGGGACATTGATCACTTCCTGGGGAGACGGTATATGAGAACAGGGACATTGATCACTTCCTGGGGAGACGGTATATGAGAACAGGGACATTGATCACTTCCTGGGGAGACGGTATATGAGAACAGGGACATTGATCACTGTCTGGGGAGACGGTACATGAGAACAGGGACATTGACCACTTCCTGGGGAGACGGTATATGAGAACAGGGGCATTGATCACTGTCTGGGGAGACGGTATATGAGAACAGGGACATTGATCACTTCCTGGGGAGAGGGTACATGAGAACAGGGACATTGATCACTTTCTGGGGAGACGGTATATGAGAACAGGGACATTGATCACTTTCTGGGGAGAGGGTATATGAGAACAGGGACATTGATCACTTCCTGGGGAGACGGTATATGAGAACAGGGACATTGACCACTTCCTGGGGAGACGGTATATGAGAACAGGGACATTGATCACTGTCTGGGGAGACGGTATATGAGAACAGGGACATTGATCACTGTCTGGGGAGAAGGTATATGAGAACAGGGACATTGATCACTGTCTGGGGAGAAGGTATATGAGAACAGGGGGATTGATCACTGTCTGGGGGGGACAGTACATGAGAACAGGGACATTGATCACTTCCTGGGGAGACGGTATATGAGAACAGGGACATTGATCACTTCCTGGGGAGACAGTATATGAGAACAGGGACATTGATCACTGTCTGGGGAGACGGTATATGAGAACAGGGACATTGATCACTGTCTGGGGAGACGGTATATGAGAACAGGGACATTGATCACTGTCTGGGGAGACGGTACATGAGAAGAGGGACATTGATCACTTCCTGGGGAGACGGTACATGAGAACAGGGGCATTGATCACTGTCTGGGGAGACGGTATATGAGAACAGGGACATTGATCACTTCCTGGGGAGACGGTATATGAGAACAGGGACATTGATCACTTCCTGGGGAGACGGTACATGAGAACAGGGGCATTGATCACTGTCTGGGGAGACGGTATATGAGAACAGGGACATTGATCACTTCCTGGGGAGACGGTATATGAGAACAGGGACATTGATCACTTCCTGGGGAGACGGTATATGAGAACAGGGACATTGATCACTTCCTGGGGAGACGGTATATGAGAACAGGGACATTGATCACTTCCTGGGGAGACGGTATATGAGAACAGGGACATTGATCACTGTCTGGGGAGACGGTACATGAGAACAGGGACATTGATCACTTCCTGGGGAGACGGTATATGAGAACAGGGGCATTGATCACTGTCTGGGGAGACGGTATATGAGAACAGGGACATTGATCACTTTCTGGGGAGAGGGTATATGAGAACAGGGGCATTGATCACTTCCTGGGGAGACGGTATATGAGAACAGGGACATTGATCACTGTCTGGGGAGACGGTATATGAGAACAGGGACATTGATCACTGTCTGGGGAGACGGTATATGAGAACAGGGACATTGATCACTTCCTGGGGAGACGGTATATGAGAACAGGGACATTGATCACTTCCTGGGGAGACGGTATATGAGAACAGGGACATTGATCACTTCCTGGGGAGACGGTATATGAGAACAGGGACATTGATCACTTCCTGGGGAGACGGTATATGAGAACAGGGACATTGATCACTTCCTGGGGAGACGGTATATGAGAACAGGGGCATTGATCACTGTCTGGGGAGACGGTATATGAGAACAGGGACATTGATCACTTCCTGGGGAGAGGGTATATGAGAACAGGGACATTGATCACTTCCTGGGGAGACGGTACATGAGAACAGGGACATTGATCACTTCCTGGGGAGACGGTATATGAGAACAGGGGCATTGATCACTTCCTGGGGAGACGGTATATGAGAACAGGGACATTGATCACTTCCTGGGGAGACGGTATATGAGAACAGGGACATTGATCACTTCCTGGGGAGACGGTACATGAGAACAAGGACATTGATCACTGTCTGGGGGGACTAAACGTTTGGTCTGTGCTGTAGCTCTGATTGGTGGGTATATCGGTTGGTGGGAGGAGCCAGGCAGCCATCTTGCATTGTATGGTGGAATCCCCTCCCTGGACTCCTCCCATAGGTTGTGTTCTGTGATGATGTCACAGTGACCCGCACTCTGCTCTCTCCCGCAGTATGAAGTGACTCCGGATCTCTACTTCCAGAACGTCATGATGTTCTTTAACTTCTCAGCCAGAGTGACCTCCGATCAGCTCCGCAAACCACCCAACAAGGACCAGTAAGTGTGGGGGGGGGGAGGGTCTGAGATCGGGGGGATGATTGGGGGGGGGTTCTGAGATCTGGGGATGATTGGGGGGGGGGTTCTGAGATCTGGGGATGATTGGGGGGGGGGTTCTGAGATCGGGGGATGATTGGGGGGGGTTCTGAGATCGGGGGATGATTGGGGGGGGTCTGAGATCTGTGGATGATTGGGGGGGGGGTCTGAGATCTGGGGATGATTGGGGGGGGTCTGAGATCTGGTGATGATTGGGGGGGGGTCTGAGATCTGGGGATGATTGGGGGGGGGGGTCTGAGATTGGGGGATGATTGGGGGGGGGGTCTGAGATCTGGGGATGATTTGGGGGGGTTCTGAGATCTGGGGATGATTGGGGGGGGGGGGGGGTTCTGAGATCTGGGGATGATTGGGGGGGGTCTGAGATCTGGGGATGATTGGGGGGGGGGGTTCTGAGATCTGGGGATGATTGGGGGGGGGGTTCTGAGATCTGGGGATGATTGGGGGGGGGGTCTGAGATCTGGGGATGATTGGGGGGGGGGTCTAAGATCTGGGGATGATTGGGGGGGGGTTCTGAGATCTGGGGATGATTGGGGGGGGGGTTCTGAGATCTGGGGATGATTGGGGGGGGGGGGGTTCTGAGATCTGGGGATGATTGGGGGGGGGGGGGGTTCTGAGATCTGGGGATGATTGGGGGGGGGTTCTGAGATCTGGGGATGATTGGGGGGGGGTTCTGAGATCTGGGGATGATTGGGGGGGGGGGTTCTGAGATCTGGGGATGATTGGGGGGGGGGGGGTTCTGAGATCGGGGGATGATTGGGGGGGGTTCTGAGATCGGGGGATGATTGGGGGGGGGGTTCTGACATCAGGGGATGATTGGGGGGGGGGGGTTCTGAGATCTGGGGATGATTGGGGGGGGGGGGTTCTGAGATCTGGGGATGATTGGGGGGGGGTTCTGAGATCTGGGGATGATTGGGGGGGGGGGGGGTTCTGAGATCTGGGGATGATTGGGGGGGGGTTCTGAGATCTGGGGATGATTGGGGGGGGGTTCTGAGATCTGGGGATGATTGGGGGGGGGTTCTGAGATCTGGGGATGATTGGGGGGGGGGGTTCTGAGATCTGGGGATGATTGGGGGGGGGGGGTCTGAGATCTGGGGATGATTGGGGGGGGGGGGGGGTTCTGAGATCTGGGGATGATTGGGGGGGGGGGTTCTGAGATCGGGGGATGATTGGGGGGGGGGTTCTGAGATCAGGGGATGATTGGGGGGGGGTTCTGAGATCGGGGGATGATTGGGGGGGGGGGTTCTGACATCAGGGGATGATTGGGGGGGGGGGGGGTTCTGAGATCGGGGGATGATTGGGGGGGGGTTCTGAGATCTGGGGATGATTGGATGATGGGGGGGTCTGAGATCGGGGGATGATTGGGGGGGGGTTCTGAGATCGGGGATGATTGGGGGGGGGTTCTGAGATCTGGGGATGATTGGGGGGTTCTGAGATCGGGTGATGATTGGGGGGGGTCTGAGATCTGGGGGTGATTGTGGGCGGGTCTGAGATGGGGGGGGGGGGGATGATTGGGGGGGGTTCCCTGGGCTAGTATCTGGCAGGGGGGGTGGTGGGTTCCTGGTCCAATGTCTGGTGGGAGGGTTCCTAGTATAGTATCTGACATTTATGGTCTAGTATCTTGGGGGGGGGGGGGGTTGCGTCTTTGGGGTTCCTGGCTGCCATTTCCCAGCAGAGTATCGGGGCTCCTATGTCCTGCCCTCCCCCCCCTTCCTTTTAGGCTGGGGATGGAGCTCCCGGCTCTGAGTGGTGTGGTGAGGATGGTGCGGGGGCCACAGTCGCCTGTCTGAAACTTGGTTGATGGGTAAGTCTGTGGTGCTGACATGTTTCACTCACTGCGCTCTCCTCCTCAGGTGGAGTATGACCCCCCCAACAGTCAACGCTTATTATTCCCCCACCAAGAATGAGATTGTCTTCCCAGCCGGGATCCTGCAGGCTCCGTTCTACACCAGCTCCTCTCCCACGTAAGCAATGAGCGGAGTTCCCCCTTTTGGTGTTTAATCTGCCCCCCCCGTCCTTTCCCCCCCCCCCGTCCTTTCCCCCCCCCCCGTCCTTTCCCCCCCCCCCGTCCTTTCCCCCCCCCCGTCCTTTCCCCCCCCCCGTCCTTTCCCCTAGAGTCTGATCAGCTCTGTTGATGATCTCTGCCCCCCCCCCCCCCCCCCCGGTATTGATATGGATCTTTCCTCTGCAGGGCTCTGAATTTCGGTGGGATAGGAGTGGTGATGGGACACGAGCTGACACATGCGTTCGATGACCAAGGTACTGCCTATCTGTATAATACCTAAATCACCCCCCCCCCCCCACCACTCTGCCACCCTGTAATGCCCATGGCTTCTCCTCCTCCCCCTGACTCTAGCACTCTATAATGGGCCCCTCCCGACTCTATTACTCTATAATGGGGCCCCAACTGACTCTACCACTCTATAATGGGCCCCCCTGACTCTACCACTCTATAATGGGCCCCCCCTGACTCTACCACTCTATAATGCCCCCCCCTGACTCTACCACTCTATAATGCCCCCCCTGACTCTACCACTCTATAGTGGGCCCCCCCTGACTCTACCACTCTATAATGGCCCCCCCCTGACTCTACCACTCTATAGTGGGCCCCCCCTGACTCTACCACTCTATAGTGGGCCCCCCCTGACTCTACCACTCTATAGTGGGCCCCCCTGACTCTACCACTCTATAGTGGGCCCCCCCTGACTCTACCACTCTATAATGGGCCCCCCCTGACTCTAGCACTCTATAATGGGCCCCCCCCTGACTCTATCACTCTATAATGGGCCCCCCTGACTCTACCACTCTATAATGGGCCCCCCCTGACTCTACCACTCTATAATGGGCCCCCCCTGACTCTACCACTCTATAATGGGCCCCCCCCTGACTCTACCACTCTATAATGGGCCCCCCCCCTGACTCTAGCACTCTATAATGGGCCCCCCCTGACTCTACCACTCTATAATGGGC